>PRKT01000163.1:854026-868870 GCA_003671525.1 Saccostrea glomerata | reverse complement strand
CCCCCCCCCCCCCCCACACACACACACGAAATAAGTTTTTCAAGTTTGGGAAACTTTCTTTTTTTTTGGGCTGTCAACTTTTTAAGGTGAGTAAAGAATTTTTTTTTTCTCAGGTTGACCCCCCCCCCTCCACTTTGAAAATATCTTTATATTTTGCTTAAAAACAAAAAACACTAAAAGAATGAATCTGCTTATGAAGAACACCGAGGCTACATTGATGCAGTGATGCAGGTGAGCGCTGTGGCCCATGACCACCTAGTTTTAAATTCTGTATTACAATCGAGTTCGACATTCAACTAAATATTAACACCACCCCTCAAATTCTTAGATCCAGATGGAAATTTAATAAATTATAAAATTCTTTGAAAATTGCAACATATTTTAAGTGTTTTAAGCCTTCAACGATGTGAAAGTATTTTTTAAGAGTATTATTTATTTTTCTTGGGAAAATTTTAAAATCTAATTTGTTTTACGGATCTGCGGTTAGGTATCGAAAACGAGGCCTTCCCTAGCATTCCACAAACAAATCCAAATCGGCTTCGAGAAGGTTGACACTTGTCCTGATAAAAGGCAAAACTATTTTAACTAGAAGTTGAGAAGGTTGAGGAATTTAAAACTGCAAACATGCAGTTGAAACATTTGAAAAATTTGCTACCACCACAGGTACGTTTTGTTGAAGATCAGCAAAATATATCTTGTTTCATTCAGTATAAAAAGCAAGAGATGAAAAATCATCCTTTGAACGACTGTTTTTGAGAATTTATGAAAAGATATTATACTTTCTTCAGAAAACAAACGTGTTTTGATTTAGAATAATCTTAGTTTTATTGTGTTCTGTACTCAATTTTGGGCAAATGAAAATGGTTCTAAATGTAGCCTATCTGGTTAGTTATGGTATAGGCTAAACGTCAAGATACAGGTATTCCTTATAGTATGAAAATAGATTAATCCATAGAAGAATTCATGGCCATTGGGTCTACAAAAACTACCGTCCTACTTAGTACTAAACAGAGTACGCTAGTACAATAGAGCTAGTACTTTAGAGTACGTTAGTAAAATTTTGTAATATAATGCAATTAAACTGCTTTTTATATGCTTATCTACATTACTTTAACATAGTAATTTAAGTAAATAAAAATGTAAATAAAATTTGTATGTTTTTCTTATTTTTATTTTTATTTTTGATTTCAGGTTTTCTGTGTATCGTTTTATCAAGGTCCCGATCTAATTTAACTTGAAATGCAAAAATGTTTCATTGTTAATGCGAGAAATATTAAATTTTACGTAATGCAATTAATTTACTTTTGAAAAATAGAATTTAGTTTAAATTGATAAGTCTGAAACAACATAGTAATCGAGATCAGGATGTTAATAACACTGTTAAATGCATTGAATCATGAATGTTGCTTTCTTGTCAAAATATCGCTTAAAAAAACAAATATTTGAGACAAATATTGCAAATTTTTTTTAAAATACTGTTTAATCAAGTTGTATGTATATACTTTGAAAATAAACAGTCCAGTTGTATTAAATAATACAATTTTTCTATCGTACTCTGAAGTACTCTATCATACTCTAGCGTACTCTGTTTAGTAGTACCCCAAAAACTGTCCTTGAAAAGTTTTGGAAAGTATAGGAATTATGCCAGTACTCGGAAATGTTAGATAAGAGAGATCACATTTGTCAGATTTCAGATACTGTTTACTTTCAAAATTGACATTTCAAGTTGGAACAATTACAGAGAAAAATATATACATTTGAGAAGTAAATATGTACAGTAAAAAGGAAATATATGCAAAGTGGAACAATAAATATTGTGAGTGTTAAAAACTTTATGACTGAATTTTAAATCATGACCCCAGGCGTAGGGTGGGACCACATTAGAAAATTCAGTTTTACATTGAAACGTACTGGAAAAATCTTTAAGAGTCTTGTAAAAAACACTATCGAGCCATGAAAGATAAGACTTAATATGTGCAAGCATCCTTGGGTAGTGTAGATTCTAAGTTATATCAGGTCATCTGGGATAGAGTCAGGTCACAAAAGAGAATGATCAGAGTTTTTACATTGAAAAATAAAGGAAAAATATTTTAAATTCTTCTCCAACAAGAACCTCTCTGTCAGAAAAATTGAAACTTATGTGGAAACTTTCTGGGGTCATGTAGCCTCTAAATTATTTGATTCATTACCCCCTGTGGTAGAACATGTGGTCACAGTGAGTATTGCAGGGGGGGGATTAGGTGAAGAACAGCAGGGGTGAAATTACTCAGGTGAGTGTTGTGGCCAGGCAATGGGCTTTGGTTAAAGACAAAGTGTATATTATTTTAAGCTGCAAATCTGTGATAAAATTAACATACTCCATTTTGCACATTGTCATGCTTGATTAGTTTGTAAGACTTATGTCAAAATTTCTATTGATTCTAAGGATGGGGCAGCAAAGATATGTTGCATTACTTGGGCACCAAACAACCAAAAGATGGCAGTTTGTACATCAGACCGTGTTATCTTATTATTTGATGAACAAGGGGAAAAAAGAGATAAATTTTCCACAAAACCAGCAGATGCCAAGGTTAGATTGTCAGTTGAGTAATACTGAGTATGAAAATCTCATTTCATAGTTTTAATAACTTCAAATGTCTGAATCATTGCCTTTTGAACTTCTTGAAGATTGCATTGAGACTTCAATTTTAATAAGAATTAATTAAGTTTCATTAAAAAGGAAAACATAATGAAGCTATGAAATAAATTGCATTTTGAAAAATGGATGATCTATAAAAGCCTTTTTTGGTTATAATTTGACATTTAGATTTAAAAAAAAACTTTGAACTTCAATCTCTTTTGTTTTTGTCATTTAAGTATGGTAAAAGAAGCTACACAGTAAAAGGACTAGCTTTTTCTGGAGACTCTTCTAAAATTGCTGTAGGGCAGACTGACAACATAATCTATGTGTATAAAATTGGAGAGGATTGGTAAGGATAATGTGCTTTCTAATTTTCCTTAAAATTAGTAGAACCCAAGTAAAAAAAAAAAAATTTAATACTTAAATTGCATATGCTCCAATCTAATAAAAATTAGATGTCAGATCTGCTCGCATACTCGCTACACTAATATCCAACAACATCCCATAGAGGGTCACATCAGAAGTCAAATTCTATAATGGACCAATCAAATCATTACCTGCAAAATCATCATAAATTTGTTTAAGCGAATAAGTCTAGATTTGTTATAAATTTGACCTCTGATATGACCCTCTATGGGATGTTGTTAGATGTTATTGTAACATCCAATTTTAAGCAGATTGCATATGCTCTGACTTATAAATGTATATGTAAATATCAAAATTATACATGTACATGAGTATTGATATATAATAAAGTATTTTTCACTCATAAAAAATTAGATTTTTCTTATTCATCAGTATATGCATTTTAACATTTTCCACTTTTGATGATCAGGGGAGAGAAGAAGGTAATCTGTAACAAGTTTGTACAACAGAGTGCTGTAACCTGTCTTATTTGGCCCCCCGATCAACCCATTGTGTTTGGACTGGCAGATGGCAAGGTAAAATTTACTCAGCTGTTAGTTGTAATTCATATCACAAACCAAAATATGTACATAAATTTCCACCTTTGTTTTAAAGATTATTGATTTGTTGATATTTATTGGCTTGTATGAACTTCACTATTTTTAGGTTAGAGCTGCCAACACAAAAACCAACAAATCTTCTACTATTTATGGTACCGAGTCCTATGTGGTTTCACTAGCATCAAAGTAAGTCTGACTCATTTAAAGAAGTTTTCACAGTTTTTGGTGGTACCGGTATACATTTTTGGTTTCCATTTTTTGTTTTAACTAAAGAAAAATACTATTACTGATTCAAGTTCAGAAGACCTCACAAACTGGTCACTTTTCCAGCCATTTATACCTGTGATTTATTATGACCACTTACAATTTTAAGATTACATTGATCCATTGTCCCCCTATAACTTTTTACTTATAAATGGAATGAATGTTTTTCAGTCCCTGGGGTAAGGGCTTTTTGTCTGGCCATGCTGATGGTGCCATTGTGAGGTATTTCTTTGACGATGAAGGCTCTGGAGATTCCCAGGTAGAATGCAAAATAAATAATGTTATTTTTTTAAAAGAAGTTCTAATTTTTTTCTGTACATGCTACCTTTATTAGGTTACTTGAGTCACTCAGGTGACCTATATAGTGATTCATTTTGATGTGCGTCCTGCGTAAATAACACATACAGTAAATTTTGCTCAGGATGCATTATTTCAATAAATGTGCATCCGTATGGATGTGTTGAATTAATAAAATGAAAGGTATTATTTTAAATAATTTTGGTATTTAGTATGCTTCAAAACTTGGCAGATTACATCATATCCACATGCTTAGCGATATGCATGAGTGATTTTAACAGGTACAAAGTTGCCAACAACAGGTCAGATTTCACACGTCACTATTAAATCGCAATTAACAATGAAACAATTATCAGAAAAGGAAAGTCAAATTTGTCTGCTGTGGAACATTTCTGAAGTGTATACTATACTACACATTTTTATTTTACCTGTAACCTGAATCATTAGGTCACCTGAGTTTAGGTGTTTTGGTCCATCGCCATGCGGTGTGCGTCGTGTGTTAACATTTGAACATTTTCAGCTTCATCTCTGCAACCGCTCAACCAATTTCAACTAATTTTGGCATATAGCATCTATGGGTAAAGGGAAACAAATATTTTTGAATTTCATGGTCCCTGCCCCCAGAGGGGTGGGGTCAAAACCACTAAAATTAATGCAATCTTTTAAAAATCTTCTTCTTTACTCATGGACATCAAGCAGTCAAACTGTTGGCATGGTTGTAAGCAGCATTAAGTACTCTACCAAATTTTGAAATTCATGGCCCCTAGGTCAAGGGTTCTAGTTCTAGGGCGGTGCCATTTAGATTATATAGTGAAAATGCATTATTTCTTTGAAAATCTTCTTCTCTACTCCTGGGTGTTAAATAAACTAACCAAGTACATAATTCTGTTGAATAAGGCTGCCTCTTCCAAAATTGTGAATTTCATGGCCCCAGGTTCAGGGATTCTGTTGTTAGGGCAAGGCTGTATTGATTATATAGTGAAAATGCACTATTTCTTTGAAAATCTTCTTCTCTTCTCCTGGATATTTAGCAAACTAATCAAGTACATAGTTATGATGAGCAAGAGTGCTTCTTCCTCAATTGAGAATTTTAGGGCCCCAGGGTTGAGGGTTTTGGAGTTAGGGCGGGGCTCTATTGATTATATAGTGAAAATGCATAAATTCTTTAAAAATCTTCTTCTCTACTCCTGGGTATTAAACCAATGAACTATGTACCGGGTACTTAGTTATAATGAGGAAGGATGCCTCTTCCAAATTTGTGAATTTCAGGACCCCTGGGTCAGAGGTTCTGATGTAAGGGCGGGGCTCTAATGATTATAGTGAAAATGCATGAATTCTTCAAAAATCTTTTCCTTTACTCCCGGGTATTATGCCAATGGTCTAAGTACATATTTATGATGAAGTATGCCTCTTTCCTAATGGTTAATTTCAGGGTCCCTGGGTCAGGAGTATTGGGGGGGAGCGGGTAACATAGTCTGAAAATGAATTAATGCTTTTAAATCTGCTCTTTGGCATTAATCAATCATTTAGGATGAGA
This sequence comes from Saccostrea glomerata, assembly GCA_003671525.1. Classification (NCBI taxonomy): domain Eukaryota; kingdom Metazoa; phylum Mollusca; class Bivalvia; order Ostreida; family Ostreidae; genus Saccostrea; species Saccostrea glomerata. The sequence goes on along the minus strand of PRKT01000163.1, from coordinate 863,187 downwards.
TAAAATTTATGATAAAATTTCCAAAGTTTTGAAATGTGTGGCCCTAGGTCAGTGATGCACAGATGGTTATAAAAGTATGCATTTCCTCTTTGTTATGCTGATCTACCTCTGGGTATTAAGTAACTAAAGTAAGCTAAGTGTATAGTTATGATAAGCAATTGTGCCTCATTCAAAATTGTAAATGTCATGGTCTCTGGTTTAAAACAAGAACCAAATTCAATGGTTAGAAAGTTGTTGCATGATGCTCAGGTGCCCTATAAGGCCCATAGACATCTTGTTTAAAATAGCATATGTTTTGGAATGATAATTTTTGAAAGATAAAACTATCAGTTTAAACATGGAAACTTAGACAATTTGGGAAAGTTGAAAAAGGTGACATGTATACCGGTAATATATCATATATATAATGCCAAAAATTTCCAGTTGTCAACTCTTTTAATCTTTTTAAAGGTCCTTATTTAATATAAGGAGACCATCAAAGTTTCTGTTCATTGTATTTGCAAAATTTTTAAACTTTCAACCTTTCATAATGTTAACCATGTTTACAATGCATGTATGTGCATGGCAATATTATCATTGTGTAAGTACCTGCATGCAAAACATATCTTTAAGCAACTTTACATCTGATACTGAATAGTAATGTCATTTCTGTTTTTTTTTCAGGGTAAGATAAGCACACACCCATGTCCTCCATATGCCTTGGCCTTTTCCCAGAATTCCATAGTAGCTGCTGGATGTGACAAGAGAATCATTGCGTACGGACGTGAAGGTCGGAGTTTCCAGCACTTTGATTACAGTCGCGAGGAAGATGAACATGAATTTACATGTGCTGTGTCCAGCCCAAGTGGACAGTCAATAGTTATTGGAAGTTTTGACAAGTAAGAGAAAACAGTCAGAACTCCAAACATATAAACACGCATAGTAAAACTCGTTTAGTACGAACACGGATATTGTGAATTTACGGATAAAACAAAGTGACATCTTGGATCCTTAGCTATATAAATTTAATGAATTTCTTATACTGTTATAACAAATTACGGATATAGCGAAGTAATTTAATAGGTCCCAGCGACTTCTAGTTATAACCGAGTTTGGCTGTATATGTAAATATACACATGTATGCATATTTAACAAATATGTTTTGAGTAGAGTATATTTGTAAATTGGTCAGGAAACCTAACAATGTTAAATGCTCTCAGAACTTCAAAACTTGTACACAGCAAATCCTTCACTAAGAATTGAATATTATTTTATCACCTGTAAATCACCTGTTACTGCTGTTGGCATTGTTGATGATAAATAGTTGATTTATTATCTGTTGTTTCTATGTATAGGTTAAGGGTTCTGAATTGGAGCCCAAGGAGACAGATGTGGGATGAACCAAAGCTGAAGGAGATCCGTAATCTGTATACCATTACTGCTCTGGCATGGAAGAAAGATGGCTCCAGGGTTACTTGTGTAAGTACTCTATACTGGATGGTTTTACTGAGTGTTAGTACTATATACTGGATGGTTCATGAAATTCAGACTCGTAGCAATCTCTCTCCAAAGTTTTATACAGTTCATACTTAGTGAATTAGTAAAGCCATACTTGCTGTAAATTTCCAGGTATATTTGATTAACGGTTTTAATTTGTAACTAGGGCACCTTGTGTGGGGGAGTTGAAATTTTTGATTGTTGTCTGAAGAGAACCATCTACAAGAACAAGTTTGAAATGACCCATGTTGGACTCAGTCAGGTAAGAGTAAGAGTTAATCCCCCTGAAAATATTTTAGGACATTAAAATCATTAAGATTTCACTTGACTTGTTTAACTAGCATATTAAATTATAACAAGTGAATGCAGTAATCATTATAGCAAAAATTTTCTATGCTTTCTTGAAAGTATGGTTATATAATACTGATTTGTGATGTATGGTTTCATTCAAGGTGATTGTGAAGAATTTATCCAGTGGTCAGCGAGTGGTGCTGAAGTCTCACTATGGGTATGAGATTGATGAGGTCCGCATTATGGGGAAGGATCGGTACCTGGTGGCTCACACCTCGGACACTATCTTACTGGGGGACCTGGATCAAAACAAGCTCAGTGAGGTATGCTGGGGCCTTATCTGCATCTATTTTACTCTTCAGTATGTAATTGACCCCTCACAATGAAGTGGGCGGGGGTGGGGGGGGGGGCTGTAGTAGTGTGCTTGTGTGAATCTGGATAAAAGCTTGAGTCCTTGAATAAGGGGTGTGATAAATTTTGAGAGTTATGTACTTATTTATGAGTGGTTGCTTCACTTAATGCTGCTTTTGTTTTTAAGAACCATTGACATTATATGAGTTGATTGTAGCTTGTAAGTGAAATTTAAGTAAAAGGATTCTTTAGTATGTTTGTGAGAAAGAAGCAAATATTTCATTCATCATTTTACATTTGTTATTTTCAGATTCCATGGCAAGGTTCAGGAGGAAATGAGAAATATTACTTTGACAATGAAAGTGTAAGCATATTGCTTTTTTTTAAATTACTTTTTCCCTTTAATTTTGTTGTGGCAAAATTACATTATTTTTTAATTACTGTATAAAGGGAAATTTTCACCCGTTTTATTTTCACCCCTTTTGCCCTACCCTCATTTTGGCGATTTAAAATGGGGCGAATTCAAAGAATACAGTATAATTTCTGAAATAAACGACTGGATGAATTTAAAATGGGACAAATTGTCTGCAAGTGTTAAAGGGAGAAAATAATACAAGGTGAAAATAACCCTGTTTACAGTATGGTCATATATCAGTAGTTTTAAGTAAACTATATGTTTGCTTCTTTATTTAAAAGGCACATATCATATTAGGGTAACATAGGTTTCTTCTACAATGTTTATAGATGTGTTACCTGCTGGTATAGTTGGCCATGAAGTACATACTGGGATAGAGAGTCTTCTTAGCCTGTTCCTTTTAAATGAAAAAATATATCAATTCTATGACAAAACATGTCTTCTTATTAAAGAAAAGAAGTTTTTACTGGACATTACTAGAACTTTGTATTGTGTATAACTGTGCTTTGTTTATGGTAAAAGAAGTGAAAGTACCTTTGTTAATCCCATATGCAAAAAAAAGAATACATTTCTAAATATTTACATTTGCTGAAGTAAATATGAAGTCGGTACGTGATCAAATATATTGATCATGTGACTGACTTCAGGTTATATCCAAATGAAACTCTAAAAATGATATCTTATTTCTTAATTGCAGGTTTGTATGATCTTCAATGCGGGAGAACTGGCCCTGATTGAGTACGGAGCTAACGAGGTTCTGGGGTGTGTGAGGACGGAGTTCATGAACCCCCACCTGATCAGTGTCAGGCTGAACGAGAGGAAACAGAGGGGGGTGGAGGATAACAAGAAGATAGCCTACCTACTGGATCTCAAGACCATCGCTATCAGTAATTATGTGTTCCTTGTTTTGAATTGAAACTATCCAGTGAAATACTGTAGAATCATTACTGTTAGTGGGAAGTTCCCACTGGGAACCAATATTTTTGGTTTTCAAATATCAGATTTAGTCAGGAATTTACGCTCTCATGAACAACAAGTTTTATTACCTGCAAAATTACATCCATAAACCAATAAAATTTTGATTGCTAACAAAAATTTACCTCTCCAAATTAAAACGATTGTGCAATATTTCATGTCCTTAAAACAGTTTTAAACTCCTCAGATTATAATTCCTCTACCACAAAAAAAATGTATGAAGGTATACAAACAAGAACAAAAATTAATAGCAAATCTGATTGTTTCATTCTTGATTTTGAAAGGCCATTGTACAGCTTACATGTTTATATTTCATCCTTATTCTATCCACAGTGGACCTGGTAACAGGGATGACCCTTGGCCAGGTGAACCATGAGTCCAAGATTGACTGGTTAGAGGTAAGAATTGGTGAAATTTACGTAGATGAACATAAAAGGGGTTGCTTAATATTATGGATTATCATGCATACATCACTTAACATACTGCAATTTTCAATCTGTTGAATTTTATTTTTTATTTCAGTTGAATGAAACTGGTAGAAAGATCTTATTTAGAGACAAGAGAATGAGGGTTTGTTTCAGATTCAGAAAATTTAAGAAAAATGGAAAGCTTATTATTTGTTTAATCTGGTGTTCAATGAAATAGTTATTTAAAATTATTTCTTTAATGTTCTATTCATATGTTTATTTACAGTTAAACTTGTATGACATTGAGTCTCAACAGAGGACAACTATACTTAATTACTGTTCATATGTACAGGTGAGTGTCAAAAGTTTTTGTATTTCAAAAATGTGTAAATATATACAAAAAATATTTGTAAACTATTATGCCCATTGTTGGTTTGTTAACAGTGGGTACCAGGAAGTGACGTGGTCGTGGCCCAGAACCGAGGAAACCTGTGTATCTTGTACAATATTGACGCCCCAGAGAGAGTCACCATGTTCTCCATTAAGGTGAAAAATCATTTAAAAAGATGATAATTTTGCAATCTTAGGTAACAACTTATATCTAACACTGCATCATATTAGGAAAAAGAAAGTAAAAGTTGAAATGTTTGCTTTAAATTCTATCATTTTTACAGGGAGACATAGTGGACCTGGAGAAGGCTGACGGTAAGACGGAGGTGGTGGTACAGGAGGGGGTACAGACCATCTCCTACACACTGGACGAGGGACTGATAGAGTTCGGAACCGCTATTGACGACGGGGACTATGAGAGGTGAGGAAATCGTTTCTTGCAGATAAAGTCCTGTGTGCTTAAAGAGTTATGTTATGAATATATGCAAATACTTTTTGAATATATATGCAATGCATTTATATTTGTTCAAAATCATATAAAATGTAGGAAACATGATGATTGATTCCATGTCTTTGTTTCTTTGGACAGAGCTGTATCATTTTTGGAGACACTGGAGATGTCACCAGAGACTGAGGCCATGTGGAAAACTCTGAGCAAACTGGCAATGGAGGACAGAAGACTTCATATAGCAGAAAGGTATTGGTATTTACCTACAATTTCATACTTCATCATGAAAAATGATAATATATAATAACATTCTTTTTAACATATTTTGATTTTTTTTTCAGATGCTTTTCTGCTCTAGGTGACATTGCTAAAGCCCGCTACATGAAGGAGACCTTTAGACTGGCTGAGGAAATATCAAGGACAAAGGTAAGTGTGTGCAATTAAAGAAGTAATTGAAGATATTTGTCACTGTCAATATCTAGATAGAGGAAAACATCTGTGTGTTGGTGTTTGCAGGGTGGCGATGGATTCAACCACTACAGAGTTAGGGCAAGACTGGCCATAATGGACAAGAGGTTTAAAGAAGCAGAGAGTATATTTCTTGAACAGGTATGGTAACAAGCAGAAAGCCTGGTAATTGTACCAGTTTATAGTGTAGATACCACTTATACACTTTTTAACATTTTTTTCTTGCATTTGCAGAATCATGTGGATGAAGCTATGGAAATGTACCAAGAGATGCACATGTGGGATGAAGCCATTGAAGTAGCTGAAGCCAAGGTCAGTTTCCAAATAAAGTATGATGAATTGAACCGAGAAACAAAAAAATTCTGGATTTTGCATGTTGTAGAGATAATTTATTTATCTGATACATTGTTAACAATTTTGAGATGTGATTACTGTTACACAGATGCACCCAGAGCTAGATAATCTGCAGAGGAGTTATTATCAGTGGCTGATAAATACAGGACAGGAGGAAGCTGCAGGAGAGGTCAGGGGTCATTTATCTTATTGTGAACTGGTGTACAGAAAAGTCAGATCACTCTCTGTCTGTAATAGTGTTGACATGTGTGAAGACTAAATGCAATGGTTGTAGAATGTAACAAGTTGGTTTAAAGAAAGGAATCACCTATACAGAAAAGTTAACCTGAGTGTCTTGTTTTACAGCTTAAAGAAAAAGAAGAAGACTATCTGGCAGCCATTAATCTGTACATGAAGGCTGGACTGCCTGCCAGGGCTGCACGGGTAGCCACCAGTAGAGAAGTAAGTGGAATTGTTACTGTTTATTCAGTTTCAAATTAGTCAAGATGTACAAGTTGGATTTACTAGTTGACATAAATTTCTTCATTTTTACCCTTTTTTGCAGGAGCTTATGTCAAATTCAGAGTTGATTTCAAGAATTGCCTCAGCTTTGATCAAAGGAGAGTTATATGAAAGGGTAGGTATTTTGTGGAAATGATTGATAATATTGAGATTAAAAACTGAAACTTTTTTCTATAAAATTTGAAGAAATATTGGAGGATTTCCATGTTACTTCAGTAACTTTAGCACATTTAAGAGATAAATTAAGATTTGTAAAATGATGATGAACATGGAGTTTCGTTAAGTTGTAAAGTTCATGTCACAATAATAAGGTCCGTTCCAGATGGGATGGTATTGTCATGTTGAAGAAATTAATGATACATGTGTGACCATCAAGCCTATTGGATTTTGTTTTGTTTTGTTCAAATAGGCTGGTGACATGTATGAAAAAATCAAGGACACAGCCAGGGCCATGGAGTGCTTCAAGAAGGGACATGCCTTCCGCAGAGGTCAATTTGATAACTTTTTTTAACCATTTGATCTTACATCTAAGAAAAATTGCATTCAAAACTTCATCTGTATATTCATTGTCTTGTTTTAACTTACAGCTGTGGATTTGGCTCGCTATGCTTTCCCAGCAGAAGTTGTTAAGCTGGAGGAACAATGGGGAGACTATTTGTCTTCTCAGAAACAGCTGGATGCTGCTATCAATCACTACATTGAGGCCGGGTAAGCTAAATAGCTCCAAGATCCAGAAAATCCAAGTACTGGATGTATTTGGAGGACATTTATGTCATATTAAATATTAGGCTGTGAGTGCAAGCCAACAATTTTTGTCAGACTTCAAAACCGATTCTTTATAGCTGAAAGTGTTGTTTTGCAAACCTGATTATTTAAACAGACATGAACATATGAAATTAAATAATAAACCAATAAAAATGATATACTGCTATGTTTCTTCCAGGGCCACAACTAAAGCTGTAGAATCTGCTATCCAGTCTCGACAATGGCTTAAGGCTGTCCAGATTCTGGAGATCCAAGACTCCTCCATGTCTGCCAAATACTACAAACAGATCGCAGATCACTACGCCTCCATTGGCGAATATGAGGTGGGTGTTTAGATACTTTCACTTTGTGTTGTAATAAGCATGGAAAGCAGTTAATAATAATTGAAATTCAAAGGAAGAAGGTATAGAAATTTCAAGGCTTGTGTTTTTATCCTCAGAAAGCAGAGCAGTACTATGTGGAGGCTGGCTGTACTAGAGAAGCTGTGGACATGTATAACAATGCTGGAAAATGGGAAATGGCACACAAGGTAAAGGGCTTGTATTGAATAGGTCTTAATAAAAAGGGCAAGCTCTTCTTTAAAAGCCAGCTGATGTGATTCTTTTGAATTTTATTTTTCTAGCAGTTTTAGCAGTGTGTAATTTAAATCTACCTGGTACATATTTTTTAATTTTTATTAATATAGTTGGCCTCCACCTACATGAAATCAGATGATGTATCCACTCTGTATATTTCACAAGCACGTCAACTGGAAAGTCAGGCCAAGTTCAAAGAGGCTGAAAGGTTAGAATTATATACAGAGATCTAAAACACTAATTTGCGAAAGCGTTTGAGATACACTGTGCAATATGCACAAGCATACCATTGTTTTAAGTTAATATTCTGGAGTTATAAACATTGAAAGATGGAGATTTTATCATGATATAAACAATTTCATTATGTATTTAGCAAGTTACACATAATGAATATAGAAGCATTAGTTGACTTTCTGTAATACTGACTGTCCTGATTTCAGGTTGTATGTAGCAGTTCAGGAGCCAGACCTGGCCATCACTATGTATAAGAAACATAAGATGTATGGCGACATGATCAGGCTTGTGAAGGTCCATCACCCAGACCTTGTACAGGACACACATTTACACCTCGCCAGGGTAAGGACCATTTTTCTGTTGCTTTAATTTTCAAAAGTATGAATTTACAATGTTTTTGTTTGTATCTGCTACATAAAATGGTTTTATCCTCAATATGTACATTCATAATAAATTTCCGTAAGTATACACAAATAATAACTGTTATGACTGTAATGAACAGGAGTTGGAATCGGAGGGAAATCTACGACAGGCTGAGCACCATTTCCTGGAGGCCGGGGACTGGAAGGCTGCCGTTAACATGTACAGGTCACAGGATATGTGGGAGGAGGCACATAGGGTGAGGAGACTCATTTGTATATACTGTAAAAAGGGTAGTTTAGGCCCATATTTTACAAAAAAATTTGTTATGTTTGAAATTTGCTCAGACACAATTGTGTGTAGCATATAATACTGTGGTCTTTGAATTCACCGATTTAAATAAGGGTAGGAACAGACTTTTTTGGGGAAAAAAAAGTTTCTATGTATACAGAGGTTAAACTTGAAGTTTTGTCAATAGCAAAGAGTAAAAAATAGAGATTGGATACATATCTCATATCAAAACTGGAATGTACAGTAATTAGGGCCCCGCAAGAATTTGCGGGTGCCCTATAGTAATCACTCTGTCTGTCCGTCTGTCTGTCCGTCTGTCACTCTTCCGTCCACAAATTTTCTGTTTTTTTCTAATAACTTTTTTTATGGTTGCCCAATCAAGTTCAAATTTGGTATGGTAGTTCAGCAGACAGAAATACATATTTTGATGCTAAGTTTGGTTCTCTATGTCTTCTAGTTTGGAGCTAGGGTGGTGGGTAGTTTCCTGAATTTTGCATAAGAATGAATGGGCAAAGAGAGATAACTGCTGAGAATGTTTAGTACCTTTGTAAACTGGAAGGCTGTGTAATTTGTCCTTTGGGATTAATTAACCTTCCACATGAAGAAAATCCTAAGCATTATCTTTATCTGTCACATTGAGATCAATTACTGTACAGCCTCTGTCTGCAAATGAACTTTGTTTTGAAGTTAAGGTCAATTTTGAATGATGTGTACATTCTCTGAGATATGGATTTAAAATAATGTTCATACTTAATTTTGGTTAAAATACTGTACACAATGATTTATGATCATTTTAATGAACTCTAAAATCAAGATATATATTAAGATATCCTTTTTATTATTTCTATATTATTTTTTTT
>PRKT01000163.1:842946-854008 GCA_003671525.1 Saccostrea glomerata | reverse complement strand
AGTTATAAACATTGAAAGATGGAGATTTTATCATGATATAAACAATTTCATTGTGTATTTAGCAAGTTACACATAATGAATATAGAAGCATTAGTTGACTTTCTGTAATACTGACTGTCCTGATTTCAGGTTGTATGTAGCAGTTCAGGAGCCAGACCTGGCCATCACTATGTATAAGAAACATAAGATGTATGGCGACATGATCAGGCTTGTGAAGGTCCATCACCCAGACCTTGTACAGGACACACATTTACACCTCGCCAGGGTAAGGACCATTTTTCTATTGCTTTAATTTTCAAAAGTATGAATTTACAATGTTTTTGTTTGTATCTGCTACATAAAATGGTTTTATCCTCAATATGTACATTCATAATAAATTTCCATAAGTATACACAAATAATTACTGTTATGACTGTAATTAACAGGAGTTGGAATCGGAGGGAAATCTACGACAGGCTGAGCACCATTTCCTGGAGGCGGGGGACTGGAAGGCTGCCGTTAACATGTACAGGTCACAGGATATGTGGGAGGAGGCACATAGGGTGAGGGGACTCATTTATATATACTGTAGAAAGGGTAGTTTAGGCCCATATTTTACAAAAATTTTTGTTATGTTTGAAATTTGCTCAGACACAATTGTGTGTAGCATATGATACTGTGGTCTTTGAATTCACCGATTTAAATAAGGGTAGGAACAGACTTTATTGGGGAAAAAAAAAGTTTCTATGTATACAGAGGTTAATAGCAAAGAGTAAAAAATAGAGATTGGATACATATCTCATATCAAAACTGGAATGTACAGCAATTCCAATTAGTATGAAATAGGTAAACCAATCTTATTTCTAAACTTGAAGATTATCAATTTCACAGAGAAAGAAATTAAAAATGGTGTAAATGATACTTGTTTATAAATAGGTTGCTAAGAATAGTGGAGGAGCCACTGCTGCCAAACAAGTTGCCTATTTGTGGGCTAAAAGTCTGGGTGGAGATTCCGCTGTCAAACTGCTGGCTAAGTTTGGTCTGGTGGATGCTGCCATTGAGTATGCCTCAGAGAACTGGTAAGTGTACAGTACTTCAAAAATTTAAATGAAATGTTATAGGGTGTCCATAAAGCTTTAAATTATAGCATGTCTAAATGTCTTACATTATTTTACTTAGAATGTTTTACAAGTTTAGAAAATATTTTTGGGTTTTCCTTCAATTAAAAAAATGTTTTACTTTAAATTTACAGTAAATTTTACCCAAATATTTATTTTAATTTTTTAAAGGTTTATCTTTAAAGTTTTAATGATTTTTCTAAAAATGTTCACCCCTTTAATCTTCAAAAAGTTCTTGTGTGTTCTGGTGTTTAAATGTTTATCTCTGAAATATTGTGAAGTCATCTGAAGTTGTTTGTTTTATTTCAGTGCCTTTGACTTTGCTTTTGAGCTGGCACGTTTAGCCAACAAGAACAAACTCCCTGAGATCCATCTGAAGCATGCTATGTACCTGGAGGATGAGGGAAGGTTCCACGATGCAGAGGCTGAATTCATCAAGGCTGGAAAACCCAAGGAGGCCGTACTTATGTAAGTCATTCAAAGAAGGTTCATAAATAAAGGGGTACCTGTTTAAGCAATTTCTTCAAGTCATATATGATTACTGAAAATTAGTCCTTGTAAATGAAATTTCAATTTCTTTAAAGCTCATACATGCAACTAAAAAAAAAAGATGTTAAATATGTCTATTAAAAGGTGATATACATATACATGTGCTGTACTGTAATTTTTACCTATCCAGGTATGTCCATAATCAGGACTGGGACTCGGCCCAGAGAGTGGCTGAGCAGAGTGACCCAGACTCAGTGGCTGATGTTCTCGTAGGACAGGCTCGATTTGCCTTTGAGGAGAAGGAGTACGCTAAGGCTGAGTCTTATCTGTTACGAGCCCAGAGACCTGAGCTGGCAGTCAAATATTATAAGGTACTCTTTATTATTGTCAAGAAGAAATTCTGTAGGAAAATATAATTATATAAATGCATTTTATAAATGTTTGTAATGTATTGTAAAATCAGTTGTTCTCTACTAAGTTACAATTTTTACTTTTAGAATTATTTTAAATTATGCATGGTAGGATTTTCTTTATTAACCAGTATAAGGTATACTCTGCTAATAATACATATTTTAAGATTTCAAGATCAAGAATTAGCTGTAAGCAGAAGGAAAGTGGTTTATATGTACAATCTGACTATCTAATTTTGCAGGAATCTGGCATGTGGCAAGATGCTCTAAGGGTATGCAAGGAATATATTCCCCACAAATTACAACACTTACAGGATGAGTATGAACGAGAAATGGCTGACAAAGGAGGTCAAAGGTGAGACTATCCTCAGCAGGTTTAGGAATTGTCTAAGTATGAGGTCATTGTGTATAGATGTCAGTATAACTGGTACATTTTGTATGTGTTTCAGTGGAATTGAGGCTATGGTACGACAGGCCCGGGAATGGGAGTCGTCAGGAGAATATGCCAGGGCAGTGGAATGCTACCTTAAAGTGACCACAAATCTGACCGATGATAGGAATGTGTTAGAGAAGTGCTGGATGAAGGTAAATCAGATTTACTGGAATTAACTAAGAAATGGATGGAAATAGAGACTGGCAATTGAGTGATACATTGTTCACTGGTTTGATACATGATTAAATGTTTTTGACAACAGGCTGGAGATTTAGCTGTCAAGTTCCTTGGACAAGAGAAAGCTCAGACAGTGGCTGAAATAGCAGGACCAAGACTAGCTGAGATCAGGAAGTTCGAACCGGTCAGTATTCAATTATTATTAAAAGAAATTTAACTAAATGTACCACATAAAAGGAATTATTTCATAAATGTCAGGTTATTTTGTGATAGGATTTTGAATTCTTCATTCTACAAAAAAGTTCTCAGTAGAATTGAGCAGCAAATGCACTTTCCAATTTATTGACTTTATTAAGTCTCATTATTTTTTGTGCATGTAGGCTGCTGAGCTATACCTGAATGTGGACTTGATTAAGGACGCCATTGACATGTTCATTGCTGCAGAAGAATGGAATAAAGCTAAGAGAGTGGCCAAGGAGTTGGAACCAAGGTTTGTTCTTTAGTGTTAATGGCTATGTAATCGATTTATGTGCAAGAACAGTCAAATTTATTTTAAATATAGGTATGCCTGCATTCAGGAAAGAATTATTTTAGCAAAAAAAAAAGCATGCATACAAGTGTACTAAAATTTTGAAATATCTAATTTTCTGCCAAGATAGATCCTTTTTTTAAACTCTTTGAACTATCATTTTTTCAGACTGGAAGCTTATGTTGATGAACGCTATAAAGACAGTCTCAAAAACCAAGGAAAGGCTGAACAGGTACTTATGTTTATTAGGGTAAAATTTTCCAATACAAAATTAAACTTACTGCAGCTTTGGATCTGCACAACTTGCTCTCAATGCGGATATAATCTTCCTTCTAGCTTGCCAGTGTGGACGTTGTGGGTGCTTTGGATATGTACATTGAGAAAGGAGAATGGGAAAAATGTCTGGAAACTGCTGCACAACAGGTAGATTTGTGAATAAAAAAAAATGTTTTATATCTCTTTAGATAGTCAATGAAAAATGCTTCTTTAATGAATGTTCATGCAATGCCTTTTGATTTTTCTATTCAGAATACAAAGGTTCTGCATAAGTATGCTGCACTGTATGCAACTCATCTGATAAAGAATAATGACAGTCGTAAAGCTCTGGAAGTCTATGCCAAGTATGGGGCACCTGCTAATGCTCAGGTATGTCTTTGACAATTATCAGTATTGTATGATCATTTTGGGTAATATCAATTTAATGAATATGTTTAAATTCTGTTAATTCTATATTGTAAAAGTGTTTAAGTTTACAGCGAAGGAAAAGGAATAAATGTAAATAATTATATAAAAGGGAATTTGCCAAATAGATAAAACATTAAAGAAATAAAATCAATCTGATGATTGAACCTGAGATTCTGACCAAAACCTAATACATGTTAGTGGAAACTAATCACATGGACTTGCAATAATATTTAGCTGGTTTATTTCTGTTGTAGAATTTTAACATTTACAAGAGGATATTCAGTGACCTTATAAGCATGAGAGGATTAAACAAACCAGATGCCTACCACACTTGGGGAGAACTGAGAGATGTTTTGTTTGACTTGGTAAGATGCCAGACTTTAATCAAATGGGTTGCAATCCTAAGAATTGCTTGAATCAAATTTGTCTTATTTCAAAGCTGATACAGACCTTTTCCTTTTTTAGTCTTTGATCTCACATTCATTTTTGCCTCTTTGCAAATGTCTTGTACATGTCATGTAATTTTGTTAGTGCAAATTTTCTTATTTCTGAAAAAAATTGTAACAAACAAAATGAATATGTTTTATGTTCCATTTTATTTTGTCTCCAGATATTTTTTATAATGTGACTTATTTTCTGCAGTGTGATAACATGAGTAAGGGGTCAGATGCTAACTCCCCTCAGCACGCTGAGTTTGAGTCCCTGTTGCTTATAGCTCACTACTATGCCAACCGTTCAGCGTTCCAGCCACACAAATCTCTGGAGGAGTTAGCCACAAAGCTGGCTATCAGTTTACTGAGGCACACCGACATAATCCCGGCCGACAAGGCTTTCTACGAGGCTGGCATGATGTGCAGGGTATTCATTACAACATAATTATTTGGCATTCCCCAGGAAATTTGACATCAATAAAAATTGTTGTTAAGCTAACCTTTCCAAATAATTGCTGCAAAATACAATTTACATTTAAATTTGTTTGAAATTTTGACAATGATAATAATTTTTGGAGGCAAAATTCACTTCTAGATAGCATACATTATTCATCAGTTTTAAATGTTTGCCTTTGTAGAGTGTGGGTTGGGAGAATGCAGCCTTTGTTTTCTTGAATAGATACTTGGACATTTCAGAGGTAAGCAGTTTTCAAGCCTAAGTTATCAGAAGGAATTTGGCAAATCATATGTAGATATTTACGTAGTTGTACAAAACTTTGAATATTAAATTATGTTACAGTTGAATTTCTGTTATTTCTCCAGGCTATTGAGGAAGGATCTCTAGACATGTTAGACCACAGTGATTTCCAGGACACAGATATTCCATTTGAAATTCCACTCCCAGAAAAGCCATATTTAACAGTAAGTCATGGTTGATATTTTTAAATTCTTTCTGTAGATACCTAACTCACCTTACAATCGGTCAGAAATTATTTCTGTTGGCATAGATAAAAAATATAAATATATAGTGTTATAATAATTACCCATTCACTACATACATAGAGATAAATTATAAATATAAAGAGAAAATGACATGAACCACTCAGACAGTATATATAGTTGCTCTGTCATGTATCAAGGCAGCATGTAAAATGTTTTCAGAGCCAGCAACATGAGGAGGTTAAGGAGTGGGTGTTAGCTGTCTCTATGGATCAGAAAGTAGAACAAGTCCTACCCCGAGACGAGCGTAACTGCTACGAAGCATCCCTGATCGCTCCGGACACAGGAATTCGCTCTCCACCATGTGTGGTCACAGGTGGGCCCTTTTTTTCATTTTCAACATTTTCTTTCCATCATTTGTTATCATAAGTTACATTTAGGAGAATATATACAGTTTTTATAAATGTTGTGTAGGAATTCCATGGAAAAATCTACTGAATCTGAGAACAAATCACTACCTTGTAATTAATGTTCAATTGCTCAGAAGAAAAAATCTGCACTGACTTATGAGCAATTGTAGAATTCAGAAAGAAAAAGCAATCATATTTAAAATTACTTATAAAAATTAAAATGTGCCTCCCTTATCAATTTCTGCTTTGAACTGCAAAATTATTTAAAAGCTGTATTTATTTTAGATAATGTTTATTATCAATTACATATACGTGTATAAATGTTTTGAAAGGAGAATTTTTGAAATTTCTGCTTTTGTTATTTGCTCAGGTTTTTAAATCATTTGATAGGATCACTCTAAGAGTAATATCTTCTCCATCCATTAAATGCAAAACAGAATATGAAACAATTGTGTCATTCATTGAAGTGTTGATTTCTATATTAATTTTGTCCCTGCAGGATATCCAGTATTGAAAACTCCAATGGAATTCAAACGACCAGGAAAGGTGGCCAACAAGGATGACTGGAACAAAATCATAATGGCTGCTAAGGTATTATGTCTTCTAGTGCTCTACCACTTTGAGTCCTGTCAGTTTTATACCTCTAACTAATCAAAGTTGTAGGGGGACTGTTGGAAACATCTGTCTAATAGAATGTTGGTCGAGGATTCACATATTGTATTAACACTGTGTCCAGTACTGAATTAAATAATAAACCTAAGCAGTGTTATTATTAAGAAGGCTTCTGGAGCAATGTAAGAATACTGGTTTTATCAAATGTTCACAGATTTACTATATTGACAGATAGTGATGCATGTTAGGATGACTTCATCTGCCCTAACTTTTTAGCTTAAATAATTCTCATTAGATAAAGCTTCAAACTCTGTTTGCAGCATATCATAAATCAAGTAAAAAAAAAACCCTTCAAAATACACATTTATTGTGCATAGATTGATGTTTAGTCTCGAGCATGCATGAGGTGCTATATCTGACCTACAATTGACTGAATCCATCCTGAGTCAGCAATAAAATACAGGTGACTCTCGATGGCTCGAACTCCGATCTCTCAAAGTGAACCTCCGGTCCCGTTTTTTTCCTCTATATAACTAAGCAAATTTACTCCTGATCTCTCCAACTTCTATCTCTCGAAGTTCTCTATCTCTCGAACCAAAACATGGGTCCCGTTGCACATATTTCATTGAATTTTACTCTCTATCTCTCGAAGTTTTGATTGCGTGTGTATACAAGCTAACCAAGCGTAAAATTGATGCAGCCGTGAACTTACCTGAAAAACAGTGAACGCCTGGGGCTTGGCATTGAAGTGTTAATTGGGTGTTTACATAGATGACACTTCACCTGTGGGTAGTCCATGTGTTGATATAATTAATTGATTATTATTGGTAAATTATAAACTGTTTTTTTAAATTCACAACTTTAATATTTTGACCTGAAAGCGAGACGATAATTTGTAGAAAATAATATATAGTCGAATCTATAAGTTCCCATAGGCTATGAAATTTTATTAGAGTCTTTATAATCCCAGTCTGGCAAATATTGCACAAGAAATTCCTTTCTCAAGGACTAAATACCGATTAAGAAAAATCTTGTGAACACTGGTGAACAGGTTAAGGACTCGATCAAGCCGCGGAATAGTCAAACCGACAATTGCTACTTGGATTCCTTGTAATCATTAAATAAGAACAAATAAGTATAGAAACTTTAGAAATTCGTTTTATTGAGTTGAAATACGATCATTGTTGTTGATATCAAGTAAATATTACCTGTAAAATACGATGGAAAAAGTGCAATAACTTTATTTACATATACTTCCGGTATCTATTAAAGTAGAACTTCGATGATCGGAACTGAAAATTTCGTATTTTATTTTCTTTCTATCTCTCGAACCCCTCGATCTCTCGAACTTTTCTTGCGGTCCCTTGAACTTCGAGAGATCGAGAGTCACCTGTATATTTCTTGCTCATTACATCTAGTATCCTAAGTAAATATCGTGACTTCGTGGATGCTTACTCTTTCAATAAATAAAATAAAATACTGAATCCAAGCTTCGTTTTACAATGACAGAATCCTATTAGCTATGTTTCTGGCTCATTACATGGACCCAAACCAAACTTTTAAAAATGTACATCAATGGGTACTTTAAATATCTAAGGCATGCATCTTACTAAAAATGCTAGATGACTTGTTAAGTAGAGCATTTAGGGCTCTGTTTGCTTGTTATAGCAGAGATAATACAAACCCAACATGCACACGATAAATGTATGAATGTCTGAAACTTTTATGTTGTATTTGATGTTTTCAAAATTATGCACAACTAATGCTAGTCAATTTGACATCTTTACATTATTGAAATGCATCATGTTTTGCTTTTGTTCAGGCCAGTATGTCAGTCTCATAAGAACAATTGGCTTATATATTGGAAATAAAATGCTTGCTTATTTCACCTTTATGATGAAGACAATTTTATGTTGTCTTAAATGTTTTTCTGTATTTTTCAGGTTTCTCACAGCCCCGAGTTGAATGACATTCTGAAGTTTATTGGAGTCTGGTGTGGATCCACTCCCAATCCAAGTTATTCATTCCAGTAAACCATTGGATCCACTCCCAACTCAAGCCACTTTGTAGTGCTTTTTCTTTATTAGATCTGATATTTGTTATTGTTGATAAAATGTTAATTTGACTGTGATGTTAACTGTTTCCGTCCTTAAGAAATAACTTTCTCTATTCAGTGTTATTTATTATATCAAGTGTATAGAGCCGAATAAAAATGTGAAATGGAGGAGTGTCCATATATTTATCTAGAAAAGCTGTTGTCAGTCTATTTCTTGTTCAGCTATTTTTAATGAAATATCAAATGCCCCTCCCTTAAAAAGCCCAAGATTTGAAAAGACATTAAAGAAGTTTTATTGATTAATAATCATTCAACAGTATTCCTATAAATCATACTACAAGTCAGGTTAATGTTGATTATAACACAACTGCTAGAGCAACTTTCACAAAAATAAAAAAAAAAATACCTATACAAATTTAAAAAAACATACAATTCATGTATATGTTAGCTTCCTTAGATATGTAGAGCGTTCTGTTGGTATTTGTTGCTTTTCTTTATAACATATTTTAAAAAAAGATATGTATGTAATAAAATTAACATACATGTGTACATGTAAATTACAGGTGTGCAATCGACACATTAAATATTATACATAATAGATATAAGAAATTAACAGCTACAATCATTAAAATGATAGTTAAATATCTGTAAAATCTTAATTCAAAACTCATATTTGACCATATTTCATGGTTTCACTTGAGTATCATAAAATAACTATTGTTTGAAAATTAGGCACCATTGCTCATTTTAATTATGCATGAAACATGCTTTAAATTTTATAACTTAATACCCAAAGGGAGTGTAGGGGAACAAAGAAAAAATGCATTTCCATTAATCAGTAATAATCAGTAGTGCCCCCACGGCACAGGAACCCTTGTCCCTGGAGCCACACATTTCTCATTTTTCGAAGAGAGACTCTTGCTCATAATAGATGATGAATATCAAGGAACAGATTTCAAAGCATTAATTCTATTTTGTAATCATGAAAGCCCCCGCCCCCTGTAAACCTTACTTAGGGACTTGGAAATTCACAATTCTGGAAGAAGGATCATTGTTTATCAAAAACATATACAGTGTACTTAGATCATCAGCATAAGACTGGGGAGCATAGGAGAAGATTTCAAACAAACCTCTGATTCAGGGGCCATGAAATTCACAATTTTGAAAGAGACATTCTTTCTCGTTATAGCTATATTCATAGTTCACTGGTTTAATACCCTAGAGCAGAGGACAAGATTTTCAAACAATTCATGCTTTTTCACTCTCTAATCATTAGAGCCCCACCCTAACACCAGAAGCCCTGACCCAAAGGCCATGAATTCCACAATTTTGGTAGAGGACTCAATTAATGATTATCACAATCCTGTCAACAGTTTGTCTGCTTGATGTCCAGGAGTACAGAAGATTTTTAAAGATTGCATTAATTTTGGTGGTTTATGCCCCGCCCGGGAGGGAGGGGGGTAGGGCCATGAATTTCACATGTTTTGTCCCCTTTCACCCATAGATGCTACATGCCAAAATCGGTTCCGTGGTTTCAGAGAACAGTTGTTAACGCATGGCGATGGACAAAATCGGAAAGCAATAGGCCACCTGAGTAATTCCGGTGACCTAAAAGCACTTTTATTTACAAATTGAAATGGAAGAGTTTGGCTTGTCCAAGTAAAAAAAAAACTCAACTTATGAAAGCCATTTGCAAAATGAAACTATTTTAGAAGTATGGAATGAAGTACATGTATATATTTATGGACAATCACAATAATACCTTATACTAGCTGTAGAACTGTAGCGTTATGTATTTTAGTCTTTATATGGTCAAAGACTAAAATATAAAACCATAACACTCCAGTTCTGCAGCTAACTGAACACCGCATAATTATTGAAATTGAATAATGTGTTATGGCTAGGCGCTTAATTTTTTCGGTCATAATTTTTTAACCCATAGTATAATAATATTATACTATGAGTTAAAAATTTATTACCGAAACAAGTGCCTGTGGACTATCCCTAACCATTTGTTCCTCATTGCTTGCAATTGCTTTCTCTCTTGACATTATCAAATCCCATAATTTACTTTACTATATACCAAATTTGGAGGTAAATCACTAAATGTAAATCTTGCTATATGGTATAACAAAGGATGAGCATATTCAAACAGAGGTTGACTAGAACTGAGTTAGTCCATCAATCATTTGGTTTAAACCCTTTGAGTCCACAACACAGCCATGTCCACGGTAGTGTTTTAGCAATTCTTTCCAAACATCGTCACATTTTAGCAATTGTTGATTTCCTGAAATAGAAAATCAAAATTCTTCATATAAATGGCTTAAATATCTATGGAAAAGCAATAATTTAAGTCCCTTAAAAAAAAAGAAATTGATGACGGAAACAATGATCAACAAATTTTTTCCAAGGAGGTCCACCCTAGTCAGAAAAATCCAAAATAAAAATTTCTTGTTGACAAGCAAGAATAAAATACCAATCCCACCCCCACCCCCACCCCCAAAAAAAAACAAAAACAACAAGAGGCCCATGGGCCACATCGCTCACCTGAGTAACTTGGGTGATGCAGATCTTTTTAAAAGATTTGTTCTATATACATTTCTATGTAAAACTTGGATTCCCCATTGTGGCCCCGCCCTATGCCCGAGGGTCATGATTTAACAATTTAATATCTACACTACTCAAGGATGCTTCCACATAAGTTTCAGCTTTCCTGGCCTAGTGGTTCTTGAAAAGAAGATTTTAAAAGATTTGTTCAATAAATCTCTATGTAAAACTTGGATTCCCTATTGTGG
>PRKT01000163.1:797737-840868 GCA_003671525.1 Saccostrea glomerata | reverse complement strand
CTGGCCCAGTGGTTCTTGAGAAGAAGATTTTTTAATGACCCCACCCTATTTTTGTATTTTCTTGATTATCTCCCCTTGGAAGGGGTCTTGGCCCTTGATTTTAACAATTTAAATTCCCCTTCACCCAAGGATGCTTTGTACCAAGTTTGGTTAAAATTGGACCAGTGGTTCTTGAGAAGAAGTTGAAAATGTGAAAAGTTTACAGACGGACGGACGGACGGACAGACAGACGGACGGACGGACGGACGGACGGACGGACGACGGACACCGGGTGATCAGAAAAGCTCACTTGAGCTTTCAGCTCAGGTGAGCTAAAAACGTAAACTATCCCAAACGTGACAGACCTATTTCATGGGGGGAGGTAGTCGTTCATACCTATGACTTTTCAAACAGACTAAACATAGATCCACTTTTCGAGGAGGGTCCGCATTTTCTAAGGGGGACGGGGTGGTGGTCCAAGGTCACTTTTAGTTACTTAAATATTTACATTTAATAACTCTCAACTCTGCAAATTCCAAGGGAGGGAGGGGGGGGGGGGGTTCTGCCCCACCCCTCTTAAACCGTGCATGTTTTTCCATATATGTATAAATGAATATTTTTATGCTATCGTGTATCGTACCTATAATAATGAGTCCTTTCCTTGCTCTAGTAAGAGCCACGTTGATCTGATGTTGGTCAGTAATAAAGCCCAGGTTCTGCATGCACCACCCCCGTGTTGGATGTTCCTCTATTCTGTAGTCTGGGAGGGACCGCACAGTGCTAAATATCACGTAATCCCATTCTCCACCTATAGATCAAAGGGTGTCGAGTGGTTACGACCCAATTCCGTGTTCGACCCGCGTGGTAACGACCCGAGTGGTTTCGACCTACTTATAATTATACACATACAGGTAAATAGAGGGGTTCACACTATAAGGTATGGTGTATACCTAAGGTATACACATGGTTTCACGGTAACTGTATGGCTTCAGGGAGGAATAGTTTCACGTGTCAATTATTGGTTTCAACACTGAAGTCAATAGTAAACTTGAGATTGTTTTTAGGACAAGGATGCAATTAATTTCATTTAGAATATATAAATAATTTATATTTGAACATTTTTTCCTTAAAAACTAATCAGCTCTTTTTTGGGATAATATACGAATTTATTGTCTATAAATGTATTTTAAATGGTTTAAATAAACATAATTATTTAGCAATACTTTTAATAATAATTAAGCAGTCGATCACGATCGGTTTAAAAAATCTGAATATTTTGAATTAGACCCAAAAAAATGTTTTTCAACAATCGAAATTGTTGCTTTGGAACGAAACCACTCGGGTCAAAACCACGCGGGTCGAACAAGGAAAAGGGTCGAAACCACGCGGGTCGAACAAGGAATTGGGTCGTACCCACCCGCATTCGATCAAAGCAATTAGGCAGGTTAGATCTGGACAATTTTTCAAAGTCGAAGACACGTGAATACTGATTTGATTCATGCAAAAAGTAGAGGCTTATAAAATCAGAGATCCATGCCCATGGAGATGTACAAGAAAGAACTAAAATTTTGTTGTTTTTTTTTTCAATAAAAAGAACCAAGGTTTGCATTGATTAATTATTTAACTATCATATTCATAAACAAACAAAAAAATGTTTTAAATCATTTCCAATATTTTACTAAGCGGTCAATAAAAAATCGATGATTGCCCGCGGATTGAGATATTGGACCTGTCGATGAGATGTCGGACCGCTTACGTTACACAAAGGGCGGTATCAGCTGAATTGCGTTTGCACTTGTTGGCATAACGGCCTCAGGCAAACAGTTTGGTTGTTTGGTCCAACAAAACGCATGTTGCAATAACATCCAGTCAATAAATGTATAAAATTATGAAGCTAGCGCTCTACTGACTAAGCTAACGTGATGGTTTATCAATTTAACCTCGATGCAGATTTTTTGGTCAAAAAAAAATGTATTGGAAAGAAAATTGCATTCAAACAAAATAAACTAGAGGTACTGTGAGCAATGAGCTTACTATACGATAAATCCCGCCTCCCATATGGTTATAATGACAAAGTCCATCTTTTGCGCTGAAGGACCCGAAATAATTGTCAGATCAAAAATGTTAAATAGGAGGTGCAGAATGGCATTATGTAAAAAAGAATCTGTGAAAGTATCTTTAAATTTTCTTCAGTGGTATAGGAGTTGCGGATAAGAGATGGATACCCTTCAATATTCTAGAAAGAATGGCCGTGTCCATGTTTTGCTACGAAATTACTATTAATGAGGCATAGAGATAGAGATTTACAGTTCAAATCTATATGTTCGTGCCTCATTTATTTGTGATTATTTTAATGTCACAATCTAAGCAACTTACATACCTTGACTGGATACCACCGTATTCGCTTTAGCTTTGTCAAAACCTTTCTTCTCAAGTTCTACGTTTATTGCATGGCGCTGTGCATTGTATTGCGTCAGAATTCTAACTGTTGGTGGTGCCAACTTTTCTTGCTTTACCAGATAATCATATACTTTCACCTTCAATGAAAGAGCGATTTAATTACGTCTTCTCTAAAAAGACAAGCCCACAACGAAAATTGTTTGTTTTCTTGGATACTAAGAAGAATTTTACCACATGGTTTACTTCCATCATATTGCTACGTGACTGTTCATTTCCTTCCTCGGTCGCAACCGACAGGAATTTTTCTTCTCCCTCTACATGACAAAACAGAAGAGGTATATCCCAACGCCTCCATAATGTAAGGGGTCTCTCAATCTCCCATTTTTTGGATATTTCCGTACTAAGCCTGTCTTTGTAAAATTGTTTTGATGGGAAATCGCAAATTTTTGGATTCTGAAATTAAAAAAAACTATGCGAAGTTGAATCACTATTAAACAAAAAGCACACGGGCCTTATAGGACACCTGGGTATCATGCAATAACTTTCCAACAAATTGAATTTGGTTCGTGTTTTAAACCAGAGGCCATGGAATTCACAATTTTGAACGAGGTACCATTGCTTATCATAACTATACTATTAGCATGCTTACTTTGGTTGAAACTTAATACCCAGAGGTAGATCAGAGTAACAAAGAGATAATGCATTTCCACTTTATAACCAGTTGTGCACCCCATCCCACAGGAACCACTGACCCGGGGGCCACATATTTCAAAATTTCCAAAAGACATCTTTGCTCATCATAAATGATGAATTAATACCAAAGTACATCAGTATTTCAAAGCATTAATTTCTTTTCAGACTATGTAGCCCCCTTTCCCCAAGTACCCCTGACCCGAGGGCCCTGAACTAAATCATTTTGGAAGAGGCACCTTTCTTCATCATAAATATGTACTTAGATTGCTAGTATTCGCATAATACCCAGGAGCAAAGGAAAAGATTTTCAAAGAATTTATGCATTCACAAATTTGGAAGAGGCATCAGTCCTCATCATAACAATGTAATTTTTTAAAGAATTAGAAGTATTTTCATTATATATATATTATATATATTATATATATAGTGCCCCACCCTAACACGAGTAACCTTGGCCCAGATGCCATAAATTTCACAATTTTAGACGAGGCACTCTTGCTCATCATAACTATATACTTAGTTTATTTACCGGTAATACCCAGGATTAGTGGGGACGATTTTCAAAGAATTAATGTATTTTCTCTATATATAATCAATAGAGCCCCTCCCCCTTACACTAGAACCCATCACCCTGGGGCCATGAATTTCATAAATTTGAAAAAGGCACTTTTGCTCGTCATTACTATGTATTTAGAGAGTTTGTTTAATACCCAGGAGCAGAGAAGAAGCTTTTCAAAGAGGTAGTGCATTTTCACACAATTAAAATAGGCCCACCCTAATACCAGAACCCCTGACCCTAGGGCCATGAAATTCACAATTTATGAAGAGGCACTCTTGCTCATCATAACTATGTACTTAGTTGTTTATTACCAAGGAGTAGAGAAGATTTTTAAAGGAATAATGCATTTTCACCATATGATTTATATAGCCCCACCCTAACACCAGAACCTCTGACCCTGGGGCCTTGAATTTCACAATCTTGGCAGAAGGCTTACTACTTATTTCATTCATACCAACAGTTTGACTGCTTGATGTCCAGGAGTAAGGAAGAAGATATTTAAAGTTTGCATTAACTTTAGTGGTTTTGGCCCCACCCCTCAGGCCCCACGGGGACAGGGACCCTGAAATTCACCATATTTGTTACCTTTACCCATAGATGCTAAGTGCCAAAATCGGTTAAGTGATTTCAGAGAAGTTGAAAATGTTCACACACGAACGCCGACGGACAAAAACGGATAGCAATAGGTCACCTGAGTGACTCAGTAAACCTAAAAAAAAATAAAATTTACCATATAAGCTTAAGGCTTTAAAAATGTAAAAGAAAACTTTTTAGGAACTTGCAAACATACCATACGGTACTGGGACTTTAAAAACACTGCACTATCAGAATACCGTTCAAATAAAGATCTCGAGAGCCCCAGCCTACCAGCCTCTGCACAGAGGATAATTGGTTGAAGTTGTTTATGATCACCAATAAGAACTACTTGTTCTGCTTTAGTTGCAATAATTGGAGCGATTGTTTCTGGTTCAGTGCACATCCCTGCTTCATCAATAATCAGTTGGAAGATCTTCCCTTTCGTAGCTTTTAGTAGTTTCTGATTTGTTGCAACGGAAGTTGTACAGAAAATGACGTCATAACGTTTGAGCTCTTCCTGTGTAGCTTTGCTGAGTATCTTCATATACTCTATAATCTTTTCAGGATCAACTTGTTCTTGATTTTTCTGAAAGAGTTTATCTAGCTGTTTTAGTTCAGTTGCATACGGTCTATTGTCTTCTCTTATCAAGTTGTGAAGTGAAATGTCTGCTAAGTCTTCGTCGGGTCGATTGTCTCTACAAGAGGTCCGGTTGATGTAGTCCCTGCCTGGTATGGGATACACTGTGTTTTCTATGGAACTCCCGTACATTCTTACTAAATCTGGACATAACCCTTTTGACCTCAATTCCAGATGTAGTTGTCCTAAATTGAAAAAATAGATTTTAAATAATTTTACAACATAATTTAAGGCTGTCTGAAATCATTTTTAGTAAAAATGTTGGATACTAGAAAGCAAAAATAAGAATTTTAACATTGTAACAGTGTAATCCTTTTACAGACACAGATCAAATACATACTGGCTACTAGATCAACAGACTTGTTGGATGGCCCGCAGTATATAACTTGTTTGTGATCACCACCGTTTTTCCGACACTCCGAATTAATTCTTGCAAATAACAGAATAAGCTTTATTCCTGTCGAAGTTTTCCCCGTGCCTGTAAATAAATGGTTCTACATGATGATCTATTTCTATTCGTTTTGTCTGTCGTCGTGCGGGTTGTGTAATCATTTGAACAATTTCAGCTTCTTCTCTGCGACCACTCAACCAAATTCAACCAAGTTTGGCATAAAGCATCTATGGGTGAAGGGAAACAACAATTTTAAATTTAATGGTCGCTGTCCCCCTAAGGCCTGAGGGGTGGGGCCAAAACCACTAAAATTAATTCAAACTTTAAATATCTTCTTCCTTACTCCTGGACATCAAGCAGTCAAACTGTTTTCATGAATGTAACTGGCATTGAGTATTCTAACAAAATAATGAAATTCATGGCCCTGGGGTCCGGGGTTCAAGTGTTAACGCAGGGCTAATTGAAGATATAGTGAAACTGCATTTTTTTCATTTCATGGCCCCTGGGTCATGGGTTCTGGTTTAGGGTGGGGCCCTACTAATTATATAGTGTTAATTGCATAAATTCTCTTAAAAATCTCCTCCTCTGCTCCTGAGATTTAAACAAACTACATGTAACCAAGTACATAGTTATGATGAGCAACAATGTCTCTTCCAAAATTGTGAATTTCAGGGCCCTTGGGTTGGGGGTTCTGGTGTTAGGGTGGGGCTCTATTGATAATATAGTGAAAATACATAAATTCTTTAAAAATCTTTTTCTCTGCTGCTGGGTATTAAATAAACTGAAAAAGTACATACTTAGTAGTTATGTTGAATAAGAGTGCCTTTTTCAAAATTACGAATTTCATGGCCCAACGGTCAGGGGTTTTGGTTTTAGGGTGGGCTATATGGATTATATAGTGAAAATACAATAATTCATTTCAAATTTTCTCCTCTGCTCCTAGATATTAAACCAGTGAACTATGTACATAGTTATGATGAGGAAGGATGCCTCTTCCAGATTTGTGAATTTCAGGGCCCCAGAATCAGGGGTTTTGGTGTTATGGTGGGGCTCTAATGATTATATAGCTAAAATACATGAATTCTTTGAAAATCTTTTCCTTTGCTCCTGTGTATTATGCCAATGCTCTAAGTACATATAATTGATGATGAAAGGTGCCTCTTACACAATTGTGAATTTCAGGGCCCCTGGGTCAGGGGTATCTGGGATGGGGGTGGGGTTACATTGTCTGAAAATCAATTAATGTTTTGAAATCTGCTTTTTGGTATTAATCAACCGTTTATGATGAAATAAAATTTATGATAAAATTTCCGTAATTTTGAAATATGTGCCCCAGGGTCAGTGGTTCCTGTGGGATGGGTGCACAACTGGTTATAAAGTAGAAATGCATTTTCTCTTTGTTACTCTGGTCTACCTCTGGGTATTAAGTGACCAAAGTAAGCAAGCTAAGTGTAGAGTTATGATAAGCAATAGTGTCTCTTTCATAATTGTGAATTTCATGGCCTTTAATTTAAAACACGAACCAAATTCAATTATTGGAAAGTTGTTACATGATACTCAGGTGACCTATAAGACCCATGGGCATCTTGTATTATTATGAATCAGAATTTGAATTTGCAAACTTCATCTTTTCTCTCTTTTAAATATTAAATGAATTAAATTCTTTTAGCTATTGACCTGGAGGGCCTTGTATCAGTGTAAATCGTGAAGATAAGGCCTTTTTAATGGCTTCTGTCTGTTCGTCGTTGTTTCGCAGTAAAACTTCTTTCAAACTATCCAGTCTTTTATGTTTTCCCAAGCTAAGATGTCGATCATCTGCAAGGAAATTTGCTAAATTTAGTATATACAAACAAATTTATGCAATATCCTTATGTCGAATATTTGCAGTTGTTCAAATGAATTAGTGTTAATAAACTGAATTACAAGATGTTGTGGAATTCACAGAAAAACAATTGCAAAATAATTAATCAAATTCGAATGCAAATGCAGAAAATAGTTCTCCAAACTTGTAGTGACAAAAATTGCCACACAATGGCCGTTTAACTTAATTATCATTTGTATTTTGCATTTTAGTACATCATTTTAGATATATCGACATTTACCATTTGTCCTCAAAAGTTGCTGTTAAAATGTCGAAGAAATATATTTTGTTAGCTGCAGAACTGTAGCGTTATGGTTTTATATAGTAGTCTCTGTCCGCAAGACTAATATATAAAACCATAACGCTACAATTCTGCAGTTAATGTTTTGTAGCGGTCGGATTTAAGAGTACCTCGGGGGTATTTGTATCACCAAATACTACCTCAAATAATTCTACAGTACACGAGGCACATGAAAATTTTACAATAAAAAGGTCGACCAATTTTTGAAAAAAAAATCTGTTAAAATGATTTTTGTTTTTGCATTTTTACAAAAATTAGGCATATTATATGAAAGGATTAATGATAATCACCCAGTTGAGGCATAACTTCTCTCAAGGCTATGGACCTCGCCAACTTCGTTGCCTTATCAAGTTTGTTCAAATGTTGTTCAATACGTCTGCCAAAGATAAGAAAACAGATTTTGAATTTTCAAAATAACCATGTTTTACACCCATCTGCATTTTCACATAAATCTTTCCAAACCTACCTCTCTGAAACTGACATCTGAAGTATTTCAACTGTACAAATACAATTCGTGCCATTGGTCATTGAACGTATTGCTTTTCTACTTCTTTCATGCAGTTGGAAATGTACTTTAACTTCGGTATTGTCTTTCTGTTTCTGAATAAATTTTGTCTCCCCATGGCCAACCCAAATCCATCTCTTGTTCGGTGACAAGTTGAAACCATCTTCAGATGGACGCCCATTCACTATCTCGCACCGAATACATAAAAAGTATCTTTCAAACGTTACAAATTTACCATCTTCCTCTTTTTCATCCCATTGAAAATCCAAATCGCGATGTAGACAAAACTTCTTGTCTAATACGAAAAAACCATTTTCAACCCTAGAATCGTGAAATCTTATTGGTAAATGATTAATGACTACTGACAGAGATTTTGTTGTATTTACTATGGATTCCATTCGAAATATTTCCGACCAAACTTGAATGTATTCACCTGGTGTCATCCGTCTGTTGCCTGCATGTCTAGTGGCATAAGCTCCGAAACACTCAATTGGATCAGACATATGTTGAATACAGCATTTCACATTTCTTGAAATTTCTAACAGATGAATTGTTGGCACCAATTTCCCACCTTTCAATTCAGCTCCAAGTTGAAGAGGAATAACTTGACCACGGTTGAAAGGCATACTAAATTCTACGCACTGCTGAACGATAATACCATTCTGTCTTTCAGAACTAGCATCAAAATGTGTACCACGACTCTCGGCTACAACCTTTCCATCATGAAAATCCTCTTCCAACACATCCAGACTTTCATTTATCATAGCGTCTATAAAATTCTTCCATCTTCCAAGGGAAATGAAATTTACTTTAAGATGTGGATTTAGCTTCACAGAATTACTATTTGAACCAGACGTCGACGAAATATATCCTTTACACGAATACAATCGTTGTAACCAAGATAAGGTGAGGAGACGGTCTTTTTCATCATTGGCTGAAAAATGTGGTTTTGAATTAACCTTCAGAAAACGAAATTCAATTTCATTGCACAATTTTGATAACACTCTCCATCCTGGGAAGCAAACTACGAGAGATTTTTCAGTGGCTGTAACGACCAACGCATGAAATAAACGAGGCTTCTCTCGAAGCTGTCCTCCTAAATGTAATAACTGACATTGTCTTTCAAATTCTAAATTTCGACACCCATTCATTTTCTTACACAATTCATTAATTTCCTCTTTTGTGTAGGGCGAAGGCTTTCGGTCAATCTGTGCATGGACAAGTCGGCCCACCACTAAATCTGCATAACGGCGTATAGGAGATGTGAAATGAACGTACGGATTGATCCCTAAAGAAAAATGATTTCCATCTTGATGACACAATCCGGAACAGTTATAAACTGCTGCCTTCTGGAAGGCTATCCATGATTCATAAGCTACGGCTTGTTGTGGATGAAATGCATCCGTGCCTAGTAACCTTTCTACATTCTTATACCTTCCATTGCTTAATTCCAATATAATTTTTTCCCAGATGTACTTTTGTACTGGTATATGATGGGACATCTTGTCTTCGTGGACGTTGTCAATTGATAATAGTTGATTTGTCGGAAGGTTTTGATTTTGTAATGAAAGAACAAAATTGGCAAATACAGGATTGTTCTCAATCCATTTCTCCATTTGCCGCAGAGATGGCTCGTTTTGAGTACGAAGTGGAACACAATCTGGAAATGACGTGTGCAGAAATTTTGCAATGAAACGATTAGCATGTATCATGTATTCTTCTACCATGATACGTGCATCAAGCGATTTATTGTATTCATCACATGATTCCGTGAACTGATGTTCAAAAGGAAAAGAAAACATTCTTATACCCAAGCGTTCAAACCGGATTTTCTTCGAAATATCATGTAATAATATTAGTGTGTTCTTAAAAGCATCATCACCTTTCTCATTTTCTGATAATATCTTCTGAACTTCTTGATACGTAAAGGAGCGCCTTGATTTAATATACGCTCTTTTGATTTTTGTTTTCTCTTCTACAATGTTTCCAGACTCGTCTATGATGAAAAACACCGACAACGTTTTTCTTTTACGAAACGGAAGAAGACTGCATAATCCTGTTGCAATCGGTTCTGGAAACATATGATACGCACGATGGTTTCCTCCTGGGTGAAATGTGGTTGATCTTTCCTGTGCCTCTAAATCAATGTCATCATCCTTTTTAACTATGCTTCCAACGTCTGCAATATGGATACCAACTTCATAATTGGAATCTGCAATCTCCTTTAAGCTCAATGCATCATCTAAATCTTTGGATCTTTGATTATCAATAGTAAATACATGGAGATCTGTCAAATCTTCTCTGTTTTCTTCTATTCTGAAATCTGACTCTCTTTCTAGTTCATTCACTTTCTCTATCGTTTTTTCTTTGTAGAGGACAGATACTTTGTTTTCCAGGCAAATAAGATTGAGAGATGTCTCCACATTACATTCTTTGTCATGAACCTTGATTATAGCACCCATGGGATATACTCCTCTCCACTTTATGTAACAAACAAGAAAGATGTATTCTTTCCGTTTTGACTGATTTATGAATTTTATTTCATCTATCATAAGCTCTTTTGTTACTTCATTCAATTTGTATACGTAAACCTCTGGCTTTCGTGTTCTCTGATATGTGTCCTTTAACGGATAAATTTTAGGCACTGTTTTACACACGGGTATCATAAAACAATCGTCCATAGTGCAAACAAAAACAGGGTATTCTGGTATCGATTCGTTTCTTTTTGTTATGCAAACAACTTTCCCATATATTTTATTTCTAAGCCGTTTGATATTTAGAATTTTCACCACGACCTCGTCTTCGTTGAAGGCTTTGCCACATTTTGATCTTCCTGATATTTCTATTTCCATTTCGCCGTCCATTGTGGTACAGACCGCTCTGTGGGCATTTAATATTTCAATTTTACAATGCTTGTAGGTCTCTGGAAGCTTTGCACAAAGCTCGAAACCCTCACTGATGTCAAGCATTTTGTCGTACATTTTTACTTCTTGGCAGGGACAGTCATTTACAAAACCCTCAGACAAGTCAAGCCCAGCACTAAACAGGGTTTCGCTGAAACCACTATCGTCCAAGAGCTCATTTTTGTAGTGTTTTAGTGATTTGTTGTAGAAATAATTGTC
The DNA here is from genome assembly GCA_003671525.1 of Saccostrea glomerata. NCBI lineage: Eukaryota > Metazoa > Mollusca > Bivalvia > Ostreida > Ostreidae > Saccostrea > Saccostrea glomerata. The sequence continues at coordinate 829,844 of PRKT01000163.1, read as the reverse complement.
AGTAGTCTCCTGGTCATAATAGAGTTCTTCTTCATCGTATTCCTTTGATAAATCGTCATCGCTGAATGACTCAGATGCTGGATCTGACTCTTCTGACATTTCTGCAGAGATCTTGGAAAACTATTTCACTTTGTTGAAAAGTTGCCCCTCATGTTTTGAATATATTTCTCTGTGAAAGAAAATTTCAATTGTGTAAAAGATTTCATTTTCTAATATTGCTCTTTGGGAAAAAAAGAAAGCTAAATTTAACTGTATAAAAAACAAAAATGATTTTATTTACTAATAATGATCTTTAGAAATTTACTGTTGCTATAATGACTAATAACAATTCAAATAAGTTTGTGCTTAATATTTTCAGTGCTTACTTTTTGTTCAGGAAAAAATATGGATTATTACATCCCGCCTCCAAAAGATATAGTTATGGTAGAAACCTTAAGGACTTAATTCCACAAATATACATCAATTGTTATATGATATGCCTATCTGAATTTTGCTTTTACATAAAAGAGAAATTGAACTCATTTCCTGTCTCTATCTTACATAGCGACAGGTGTATATTACACATATCAGTCAGGCAGGGCAAGTCTAAAGAAAATGACACGCTGGATTACGCAAATGGTGAGGATTTTGACTCGTTTCCTTCCTGCTTTGAAACCACTGTTCTCAAAGTTGTCATCAAGTCGTTGTGCTGTATATCTCTTATCAAAATTTGAAGATGGCTTTCTTTACTTTTTATCATCTGCTCTACTAATTGCACCTTCGCTAGAACTCATCTACATAACTTGAAATGTTCAAACTGTATAAATACATGGACAAAGACTGTCGTGGGTTAGATGTTGTCCCTATAAGGAGTTCTGACAAAAAATGATATGTTATCGGGGACCGGATTTTCACAAGCATTTAAAACTTACTAACAAAATTCTTCCAATCAACGGTGCATGAAACATTATACCTGTAGCAGAGTTATTGAACTCCGATTGACAGGATTCTCGTCATCCGACTATCTTGAGCTTTGATCATCGGAAATCTAATTGCACCTCATAGGCCTACCTGTACCAGACGTACCAAGCTTCAATGTACTAATTCTTAAACTCCGATTTGTATCAGATTTTGCATGAAATTTTCTTGATATTTCAAAATTTTCCAGCAAAGAAGGTTACTGACCCATTTGTGGTGGGAAAACAATGTTCCAAAAATAGACGGCATTTTGTCTGTGACCGGAAAGAGGTATATAGTTATTCTGATACAACTATACCTTTCCTTCAGAAGAGTGTTTGCATTCCCACAATATTTTATTCAGCTAAATCGATAAAACAGATTTGAATAATTTAGAGTGTATATTTTAAATTGTTCAAATTGTGTCCCTGGTGTCCTCTCAATTATTTGACCCTGTGACCTTGACCTTAAGTTGGCCTAAAAAATGTTTTCGTTATAACTTTTGATGGAGAAGAGATAGGCTTTCATATTTGTCCTGTCCATTGCCTGTAACAAGATGTTTCCGAGCATGATATAATTTTTGACCCCTTGAACTTGACCTTCATGTTAGACATAATTTTCAAAAAAAAAATTAACTTTGTTGATTAAATTTGCATGACATATGATAGGGCGTGCATGTTTGACACAATATGCTAAAAAATGGCACCCAATCCACTAAGATACCGAAAGAGGGGGACCACAATGTTTTGAATTAGCTTCAATCATATTGACTTTACGTAATATAATACACATATTCGAATTTCGATCGATCGATCGAGAGAGAGAGAGAGAGAGACGTCAACACTGACGCCAATAGAATGAATCGATAGCTCCACCTACTATCAATATTGATTATGTGACCTACAAACCATCACGGGTACATGCTAAATTCAGTTTGATTCATATAAAAAATTTGAGGCATTGCTTCTATACAAGTTTTTATATCAAATATAATCATGTATACGTAGCTCTTTCAGTTCCTTTGCTTGTAAAAAATATTTTGAATTCCCTTTCCTACGTCTTGGTAGAAATTGAAAGAAGGGCGTCAGGTCCACTGATTATCTAATAAATAGGGTAATGTGTGACATTTCTCGTCTTGCGAAAGCGAATGATTTTTAAGAAACAATATATTGAATATCAATGTCAACTTACCGCGTTTGTGCAAACAGAACACTCTGTGCAGTTAATTGATTAACTGTTACCCATCTCATGCATTTGCAAAGCAAAATTAAAAATAGTATCGGTTTCCCACGTAATGTTTAGTAGTGCAGCAGTCACGCCGTGCGTTTTTTAGTAACACAGATTGGGGTATTTAAAACATATGTGACTGGTTGACAATAATAGTTTTTTTTATAATTAATTATATCTTTACAAAAAATCTTATCTTGACCTTGAGTAAAAATCTATGGTGAGCATAGAAAAAAAGAATCTACATTACTTTTTGTTGTTTACATGTGCATTAAAAATTGTCTTTGGTGTATTTGCTTTTTTACCTACTTGAAAGAATATTCACATATTTTATGTGTAAATACAACTGATTTTGTTTTGCTAATAACACAGATTGTTTCCTTAAAACGTTATTTTTTCCAATTCAATTACATTGGTGAAAAACAGAATAATCTGCTTTCAGCTCTCACGAATGTGCAGTTGAAATCAAAGTGTTTTGCTCAAGTTACTATTATATGTGTTACTATAGAGAAATATTTTCGTAGTATTATCGTAAATACAGGGCCTGATTTAAACTTTGCTCAGATGCTTTAGTAACCATATAGAAATAGTGAAACGACTTACATACCACATCAACCAGTGAACCACCTTGAGATGAAGGTCTCGCAGACACAAAGCACGGAACTAACCATTGCTGACATATCGACCCGTCGATCTAAATAAATACCTGCAGTACCTGACGGAACACGGTATAGTTAAAAATGATTAAAGATCTAACAAGAACCGTTTTTTAGCGGACTATTACCTGTTGAAGGGGACTGTTTTAGTAGCAAGGATGTTATGTCCTGGAGGGACCTAAACTTTAAAATGCCAATTACATTTTGAATGACATACAGAAAGTAAGTCTATGCCTTGGGACCCCTGGCAAATTTTATTTTTTTTTTATATTTGGGCTTGCAGTTCTTATTAAAAAGCCTCAAATAAATTGAGGAAAACTAATTATAAAACAAGTTGTGTTTGTGAAACACTGATGTACCCGTATGGCAACATAGAGAAGATTAAACTTTTCTTACATGCAAATGTAAGAAAAGTGTATTCAAAGTAGAGTATTCTCACTTGAAATACAATTGTAAAATATGAAAGTAGGCCAAGGTTAAAGTTTTTTCATAAGTACGGAAATCTCCAAGGTCAAGGTAATTGGTATTCAATGAAAGGTCTTGCCACAAAGAATACATATGTGAAGTATAGAAGCCCTATCCCAAGGTTACCAATTTAAAAAGTAGGTCTAACTCCAAAGTCAAGGTCAAAGGGTTATAATTCTTGATATCAAATGAAAGGTCTTGTCTAGGATTAAATATGAAAAGTGTGAAAGCACTAGCCCTAACCCTTCAAAAGTTATGATCAAGGTTTGTTTTTTAATGTATGTCAAACTCCAAGGTCAAGGTCAAAGGGTCAAAGTTCTTGGTATCAAAAGAAGGGTCTTTTCACAAGGATTACATATGTGAAGTATGAGAGCACTAGCCCTTAGCGTTTAAAAGTTTTGACCAAGGTTAAAGTTTTTTCATAAGTACAGAAGTATCCAAAGTCAAGGTCAAAAGGCCAAAGTTATTGGAATATAATGAAAGGTCATACCACAAAGAATACATATGTGCAGTATGAAAGCCTTGCCCTAACCCTTCAAACGTTATGACCAAGGTTACCAATTTAAAAAGTAGGTCTAACTCCAAGTCAAGTTCAAAGGGTCAAATTTAGTGGTACCCAAAGAAAGGTCTTGTCAAAAGGATTAAATATGAAAAGTATGAATGCACTAGCCCTTACCCTTTAAAAGTTAATCAAGGTTTGTTTTTTTTAAAGTAGGTCAAACTCCAACGTCAAGATCAAAGTGTCAAAGTTCTTGGTATCCAATGAAGGGTCTTTTCACAAGGATTACATGTGTGAAGTATTAAAGCGTTAGCCCTTATCGTTCAAAGTTATGGCCAAGGTTAAAAGTATACACGCTATAACTTGCGCCTGTTTAAATAAGACTGGATTTATATATTTTGTTTACCAATAAAAGTTACAAATATACCGTAAATTACACCATCAAAATTAAACGCGTTATAAAGTTATCAAATTCTAATTTTTTATATTCCTGCTTGGAGAGAAATAGCTATTTTTAAATAAATCCATCACGTGACGCCGTCGCTACTTTTAGATTGATAAATAAAAACAAGGTAGGCCGTTTGAGATACTACTCACTATTGACGTGGATGACATGCGTCTTACTCTTAATGATACTGATCTTTTAACGTAAATTCTAGTATCAACCATCTACTCTCTGTTATGGCGTATATTAACCTTTTATTTAAAATAATTGTTGTCAAAATGCAACATACCTCGTTGTCTGTGATTTCCCGTGGACATGCGTGTCTATAGATAGACCTATTGTTTACTCACTTCCTTCATCAATACTCATGAAAAGACTGAATTCTTAATTACCAGATATTGCTTAATTGTTTTGTTATTACATGTACAACGACATCTATAGTAAAATTTTGTGAAAGTATTAATTTTCCATTACACTTTATGTGTTTTAAATCATTTATCATTTTGTTTCACACAAAATCCGGCGTTGATATAGCGTGTTTTACTTTAAAAAAAGTCTCCAAGGTCAAGGTCAAAAGGTCAAAGTTGTTGGTACCCAATGAAAGGTCTTTCCACAAAAAATACATAAATGAAATACAAAAGTCCTGGTATTTACTGTTCAAAAGAGAAAACCCAAAGTAAAAGTTTGGAATTTTTGTGTAAAAGTGAGTCAAACTCCAAGGTCAAGGTCAAAAGGTCAAATTTGGTGGTACCCAAAGAAAGGTCTTGTCAAAAGGAATACACCTGTGAAATATGAAAGTTATAGCTCCATTAAATCAACATGTATTTTTTGTGGAATGACCTTTCATTGAGTACCAACAACTTTGACCTTTTGACCTTGGAGATTTCCGTTACTTTGGCCATATTTTTTTAATGATAGATACTAGGACTTTCATATTTCACATATGTATTCTTTGTGGCAAGACCTTTCATTGGATACCAACAACTTTGACTTTTTGACCTTGACCTTGGAGATTTCCGTACTTATCAAAACACTTTAACCTTGACCATAACTTTTGAATGGTAAGGGCTAGAGCTTTTATACTTCATATATAATCCTTGTGAGAAGACTTTTTATTGGATACCAAGAACTTTGACCCTTTGACCCTGACCTTGGAGTTTGACCTACTTTCAAAAACTTTTACTTTGGCCATATCTACTGAACGGTTAACATTAGGGTCTTCATACTTCACACATGTATTACTTGTGACCTTTCTTAAGAAGTCAACAACTCAGTTTCACTTTGGAGTTTGACCTACCTTTCAAAAATTTATCCTTGACCATAACTTTTGAACAGGTGGTGCTAGGGATTTTGAATTTCACACACGTATTTCTTGTGAGAAAACCCTACTTTGGGTTATAATATATTTCATTTGCATTTAAGAAAAGTTCAATATTTGTGATGTTGCCATACGGGGTCTTCAGTGTTTCACAAACACATCTTGTTCTTTATATTGAGAAGAGAGCTTTCATATTTGACATGTGCATTACCTGTGACAAGATATTTCCGAGTATGTTATGATTTCTTACCCCTTGACCTTGACCTTCACGATTGACCTTATTTTTTTTAAAAAATCAACTTCACTGATAATTTCTAAATAAATGACATATGATAGGTGTTCATATTAGACACAATATGTCATAAAAAATGACATATCACCCATGCACAAAGACACCGAAAGCGGGGGACCACAATTCTTTGAATTTGCTTGTTTGACTCCGAAAGTGCTCACAATGCGTGTTATTGTAAAGATATGGTATGTATTTTTCCTTGTGCTTAAAAAGTATTTTTAGAAAATACTGGAAATGGCATTACTCGCAAATAGTTCCATACACTGAAATCTTTCCAATTATTTCCTTTGGTTTTTATTATAATGCTTGGAAGTCGGAAGCAAATAAAAGATAGAGGAAAACTATCGAAATGACGTAAGACAATACTACATTACTGTTTTTTAAAACAGGAAATTGATTTCTACAGTATAGATGGACAATCTGATACAAGTGTATGTTGGGATAATATTTTCTGTACCATAAAATACATAGATTAAACATTCATCAAGGGAAGTTTCAATACAGATCGTTATAATTCTTGGGGGTAGGGGTTACTTCTTTATATACTATTTAGAAAAATTCCATAGTCAAGGTTTTATTATAATTAAAACAGTAAACTTATCTTGACATATTTTTAAATTCGTACCTTTAGTCTCATAAGTCGTCCAGGATAATCATCTTGGTCTGATAACATTGCGACCTATCACATGCTGATATCTAAACACTGAAGGTTCATTTGTGTCTTGTTTCATTTTCGATTATCTGAAGTACGCATGAATCAAATTAATTACATAAAAATATTTGAAAAAAAACTTTAACGGTACATAAATATGAATCTTAAATATCTAACCAGAAGTCTGTGTTGAGACTGTAGCTCTACTGGTTTATACTTAAAACAAAGGAAGAGAAAAGTAGCAGTTGCGACTAGAAACTTTAAAACAGCAATAAATAGAAAAATGATCCATGCACAAGCAAAAGCAAAAATTTCTATTTTTAGTAACCATGGCAACACCGTTCATCGAAATCAAAAACCGATGCACAGAATTATGTATCTTAGTGTAGTCTACTTGTGTGCCAAGTTATATTAAAATCGAACCTGAACTGTAGGAGGAGTAGCATTTTGAAAGAATTTCAAAGAAATTTCTATTATTAGTAACCATGGCAACACCGTTCACCGAAATCAAAAACCGATGCACAGAATTATGTATCTTAGTGTAGTCTACTTGTGTGCCAAGTTATATTGAAATTGAACCAAAACTGTAGGAGGAGTAGCATTTTGAAAAATTGTTTACAGACAGACAGACCGACAGACAGACGGACAGACAGACGGACGGACGCCGGACGCATTACTATCGCATAAGCTCTTCTGGTCTCTGACCAGTAGAGCTAAGAATACACAGACAATATGTCAGAAAGAAGACTTCAACTACCGGGCCCTCTTCAAATTGTTCATATATTTATTAAACCTGTTCAAATGATCTCATTGAAAAGTTGTATCTGAAGTGAAGGGTATTACAAACAGTTATAGAATGGGATTCGGGCAAGATATGATTTACTGGACCTGAAGTTGAAAATGTTACCCTTGTGACCTTGGCCCGTGGCGCCCCAGGCAGCATTTTCACCTTCAGGTTCAACAATCTTACATCTTGCTCTCATATCCAGTCAATGACACTATATTATTCATACTTGTTTAGAAAAAGACCATACTTACTGAATAAAACCAGGAAAATCCCTGGGAAAAATTAATGAAGGAATTGACCATGTTTCTTTGGAATCAGAGAAATCAGTCAAATGATACTTTTGTAAACAGTGAAGTTGGATAAGTTTCCTAAACCTACAGAACAGCAGTCAAAGTAAAAAATGCATGATTCTTCTAACATGAGTAAATCATTTTGATGATCATGGAGAAACCGTTATGCAAATATAAATATGTTTTTATTTTTTAAAAAATGAAAGATAATTTGGTTTGCCTACTTAGTAGTTGATTATAAAATGTATAGACCTTTGTTCAAAGAATGCTGAAACAGGTAAATTCTTTATGAATTTCAGTCTAAATTTAGAAGTTCTTTATCAATTATGTATTCAAATTCATTTGAATCATTACTATAATATTATAGATTTAGATTTTTTCTGTCCTTTACATATTTTTTTCCTTTCCGTTGTCCATACCTATGGATTCCTTAGACTAGTTATTGTTTGTAAGCAGCTGTTTGAATTGTACTGATTAAAAATAGACGACAATAAATAGAAAGAGTGGAAATTTAATACTTGTGTATGAGACATATGGAGATAACGAACAGTAATCAAGATTAAAAGTCCTTAAAACAATACAAAACAGGAGCAGAGCAAACACGAACTTCAAAGCATTTATCATAATAATAATAATAATATAACAGAAAAATATTGAGATAAAAACATTCATCGGAGTGTTTAAACAGACATGAAAATTTATACGTCAATATGAAATATGTAACATGGTTGTATGAATATGATTGAAATAAGGACATGCATAAGCTTGGAAAAATTCCTTACAATAATGTGAAACATGCAAGGTAAAACTGAAACTTACGTAGTTAGAATGACATTAAGATCATATGTCGAAGAGTTTTGTAAAGTCACTATATGATTTCAATTTTCATATAAGATGTATGTAATGAAAGCAAAATATTAGCAATGAATAAGCTTGTTAAAACCATTTGAAATAGAACAAAATATTATTTGATTTTTAAAAAAAATTCGCCCTGCTATGTGGTTAGAGCGTATGCTTCAGATTCTAGATATAAGTATTTGATCCTTATATCGCGGGTTCGAATCTATCTTACTATGAGAAGTGACCCTTCTGATGAGATCATTTAAACAGAGGACTCTTGTTGCAGTAGGTGCTGGTTCAAAAGCACTGGGTACACGTCTAATTTGCAGGCCTCCACTTGCACTTCGTGGAAAAATTCCATAAACAAAGTAAAAAATGACATGTTAATAAATCAAAATGATGGTAGTAAATAGGAAAAGAACTTTTTAAAGTTTGCTTAATTGATTTATGGGCTGGCCTGGAACCATAGACTGAAAAAAATATGCCCCTTAATCAATTTAACAAATAAATTGAAATAATATGGCCTTTTCAATGCTAAATATCCTTAAAAAATAATTTTCAAGGGATTTTATGGCAAAGATAGGTGATGTAGGAATCAGTCGATGTTGCAATGATGTGATTGCTGAAGAAAAAAGTCACAGTCTATTCATACATATGTGCTATTGTTTTCCTTGTGAATATCGACATTTATTTTTATTCCTATTATACTTCATATTACTAAATTTTTTACGTGCAATCCAATTCCCTGTATTTTTCGACACAACTTGTGAACCCAACTGTATTTCGGATAAGATAGATTTCCTTTTATCTTTTTCATATGCCCATTATAATTTAACATCACTTTGTCATTTAACATAATTTTAATTTCTTCTCTTTCGCTTGTTTCCTACAAATAAGTGTTCCATTAAAATGGAAAAAAAAATTGAATTGCACAACGGAACAGATATTTTTGTGAAAACCTACTTTAATCTTATTCAGTGGCATAAGCCGAGTTGCAGAAAAGAGATGGATTCATCTCAATATAATAGAAAGCATGACAGTGTTTATGTTTTGCTATTGGAGACTAAAAATATTTGGCAGATGAAAAAAAGTAAAAAAGGAGGCCACAATGATATAATGTAACAAAGATTCTGTGAAAGTCTAATCAAATTTTATTCAGTGATATACTATGAGTCGCGGATAAGAGATCATGGGTGCCACAAAGCGTAACATACTGACTTACAGACCGATGGACGAACGGACACTATAAAATTACCAGAATATGCCCTACTTTTTAAGCGGGAATTATAACAATAACAAAGCAATTTCCTTCTTACACAGTAACGACGCAATAAAAATCCCTATAGTGCCACTGAACGTAGGCATATTTGTTCTTCAGCCAGCAACAATACTTTTTAAAATTATCATTAAATTTGTAAGAATTGTTCACAAAATGAAGTTTGAAATTTATTCATTTTTCATGTACACGATCCCATGTATTTTGAAGTCCATTTAGAAGGCATTTTAAAAGGTAACAAAGCATGGAACTTTAAAAAAATGCAGTCAGAAAAGATTTTACATGCATCTTCTCACGGTATCCCACGTTATATACAAAACATATTATATACGAGTAAAAGTTAATACAGGAACTTTATTATTAAATATATGTTTCATTTTTTTTTCATAAGGCTTGATACCTTTACTTATCTCCTGACATATAAATGGGATCAATTTCAAACTAAAAAGATGCATAAAATTTTTCATTGCATTTCCAGAAGAGATATATGATATTTTGTGACTTTTCCTATTCATTATGGTTAACTCTGTTGATGAACTTTGAAGAAAATTATCTCGGAAGAAACTAATTGCTAGTATTCGTTAAATTCAATGATATTTTTTAGGGAAAATGCAGCTATTCAACTACTGATCTTTAGCAAGTTTAGAGATGAGTTTAACGCACTTATCAGGAATTATTATCTTAAAAGTGCGAATATTATTTAGGCAATTGATTAATCAGACCTAATAATTTAAAATTGTATCTTTGTTTAAATAAAGTAAAGTAATTAATCAGATACCTATGATAATGATGCCCTTCCTTGCACGAGTAAGGGCAACGTTTATCTGGTGTTTATCTGTAATGAACCCTAGGTTTCTCTTTCGCCACCCTAGAGATGGATTTGGTTCTATTCTGTGTCTGGGAGAGATCTGACCGTGCTAAATATCACATAATCCCACTCTCCACCTGGAAATGCAAAAAGAAAATATGTATTTTGGAAGATACTGAAGCTTGCGTGTCAGCACAACTTTTTAAAACAAAAAAAATTACATACCTTGACTGGAAACAACAGTGTGTACTTTGGAATTGATTAAACATTTCTTCCGAAGCGCTTCTCGGATGGCAAAGCATTGTGCATTGTACTGTGACATTACTTTGACGTGTCGTGTCTCTATGCCTTCATGAGACATAAGAAATTCATAAACTCTCACCTGTGAAAAATGAAAATATTAAAATTCCATGGAACAATTCAATTATCACATTGTAAACAAAGCAATTTTGTTTGCATTTAACTAAAAGAATAGAAACAATACTATTTGTAGTTCCAAGCAATCATTTTTTCATATAAAAATTAATACTCTTTTGCAAAGTTATTATTTTTTATGTATAATTGATGCATATAAAATAGCAATGTTTTTACATAAATCAAGTTTTAATGAGTTCCTTAAACACATAATTTCTAAGTTATTTCTAATTGCTAAATATTTAAAGTTTAACTCCAAAATGTATTTGTAAAATTTGTCTACAAAACAAAAAAAATTTCCTATCGTCAAAACTTAGGTTGATTATGGTATCCAGAGAAATGAAGCACTCTTTTGGCAGTCGTCTGACCACCATTTTTATTATTTCAAAAACCGGATTTTCCTCCCAAAACTCCGATCAAAATGATTTTACAAAACTTTTGACTTAAAAAATAAACATTTTGATAGATTAATTTCAAAACTGAATTATCTTACCATATGTTCCTCTTCTGCTTTGTTGCTCCTTGATTGCTGATTTCCTTCTTCTGTGGACACCGCTAAACATTCTTCCACTCCTTGCACGTGACAAAACAAAAGAGGGGTATGTGGATTTATCCATATTTGCAAAGGCTCTTTGACCTCATATTTTGTAAAAGGTCCAGTTTTCAGTTTTCCATCATAAAACTGTCTAGATGGAAACTCACATATTTTTTCATACTGAAAATATGAAAATCAAAGAACTACCGGTATATACGGTATATTTTGCCCCCATAAAACTAAATATCTATAAAAATTTCTTGAGATATGCTGAATTGTTTCTTTTGCATGAGAAATCTAAATTAACAAATATCATAGTTTCAACAATTATTGACAATATTTGTTTTTATTTTTATTTTAAATTTTAAGTGCTTTTTAAGTCTGCATATATCCACCTGTTTTCAAACATAATTATATATTTCTTCGTCGAAGTTTGATTTTGGGAGTAAATTTTGGTCATTACCGCGAACAGTCCTTTATCAATTGATTTGATGACATGTTCTCGGAAATCGTCCAAAAAAATCCATGACTTGAATGTGAAACTTACCATTCTGTATTGGGTGTCTAAAAACACAGCACTGTCTGCAAAACGTTCAAAGAGAGATTTAGACAGCCCAAGTTCAGCCGCCTCCTGACAAGTGATGATTGGTTGAAGTTGCTTGTGATCACCAATAAGAACTACTTGTTCCGCCTTTGAAGCAATAACTGGAGCCATAGTTTCTGGTTCAGAGCACATCCCTGCCTCATCAATAATTAGCTGAAATATCTTCCCTTCAGTGGCTTTAAGAAATTTATGGTTTGTTGCAACTGCAGTCGTACAAAAAATGACATCATAATGTTTTACCTCCTCTTGTGTTGCCTCTAAAAGTAATTTTCTGTACTCAATAATGCTCTCTGGATCAAAACATGTACGTTCTTGATTTTCTTTGGAGAGTTTGTCAAACTTTCTAATTTTTTCAGAGAATGGTTTTTCTTTTTCTCTAATCAAGTTATGGAGTGACACTTCAGCTAAATCTGCATCTGGTCGATTGTCTTTGCAAGAGGATTGGTTTATATAGTCTCTACCAGGCACAGGATATACAGTACTTTCTATGGAACCTCCATACATTCTGATCATTTTTGGGCAAAGGTCACGTATATATGTTCTTATCCACCCAAGTGTTACATAAGAATGAAAGCTAAAGATAAAAAAATATCAAATGTCCATGATAGCAAACAGTTAAGTCCAATACATACTTGCTACCAAATCGACCGACTTGTTAGAAGGTCCAGAATAAACCTGTTTATGGTCACCCCCGTTCTCTCGGTGCTTTAAATTGATGTTCATAAATAACACAATAAGCTTGATTCCCGTCAACGTCTTCCCTGTGCCTACAGCAGTACAGAAAATCATTGTCTATTGAATAAAGAAAACATTATACCCTCGCTTGAAAAGCGGGAGGGTATATAGTAATCGGTATGTCCGTCCATCCGTCCGTCTGTCTGTTACGCTTTGGGGGTACCCATCTCTTATCTGCAACTCCTCTCATATCACTGAATGAAATTTGATGACTCCTCCATGGCATCTGATCCCATTTTTGATGTTTCGGAGGTCCGTGTTTGCTCTGCTCCTATTTTGTATTATTTTATGGACTTGGAGATTGAATACAGTTCGTTATCTCCATATCTTTCATTTGATGAAACTTTCACAGAATCTTTTTTACAAATTGCCATTGTGCATCACCTAATTTACTTTTTGATCCGACACATATTTTGGGTTTTCCACAGAAAAACATGGACACTGCCATTTTTAGCTCTTCTGAGGCAAAGGCTCAAAGAGCTAATGCTATGGCCATTTGTGCGGTGTGCGGTGTGTGTAAACTTTTTAGAATATGGGCCATAACTCAAGAACCCCTTGGCCAATCAGTACCAAATTTGTCACAGGGTATCCTTGGCCCAAGGGCTACCAGTTATACTAAAATAAGGGTTGGGACCCTTAAACAAGGAGAGATAATCAGGAAATTAAATCCAAAAGTACTGGTTGCTAAAAAATCTTCTTCCCCATAACCACCTGGCAGATTTTCACCAAACTTACATACAAGGATTAGGATATGTTGAAGATTAAAATTTGCACGGGGAATTACCCTGGGGCAAAGGGCGTGGTCTCAAGATCACTTCAAAGTTGACCTAAATTTACAATTAATAAAAACGTGTATATTTTGCTTACTATAAGGACTAGGATCATCAAATCTTGTAAGTTGATGCATCTTATGACTTCACATCATGTTAACTCAAAAGTAGGTCACGGTGACCTACTTTTTAAATTTTGCGGGGATTTGTTTTCAAATTGATTTGAAGGCATATTTTGGACACTTTAAGTCCTATGATCATCAAGCTTTGTCAGTTGATGCATCTTGGGTCCTCAAACAATGTTACCTTAAAAATAGGTCACCGTGACCTATTTTTTGAACTTTATGACTTATCCTTTTAAAAACATTAAATCCCATTATTTCAGACACTGGGGGGTTTAGAATCATCAAATCTTGTACTTTGATGCATCTTGGGACTTTAAAACATATTTATGAAAAAGTAGGTCACTGTGACCTACTTTTTGAATGTTGTTGACATTTGTTTTCAAATTGTTTAAAACGCATATTTTGATTACCTTCAGACCTTCGATCATCAATCTTGGTCAGTAGATGCATCTTGGGTCTTTGAAAAATGTCGACCTAAATGTAGGTCACGATGACCTACTTTCGACATTTTATGTCTATATTTAAGTATTTTAGGTATTTATTGGCTTAGAATAATCAAACTTTGTGTTTCGATGCATATTTAGTTTTCGGAGAGTGACGACCAAAAAGTAGGTCACGGTGACCTACTTTTGACATTTTATGGCTTTATTTAAGAATCTCCAGTACTTATAGGCTTAGAATCATCAAACTTTGTGAGTTGATGCATCTTGGGTTTTCGGAGAGTGACGACCAAAAAGTAGGTCACAGTGACCTACTTTTGACATTTTATGGCTATATTTAAGTATCTCAGGCACTTATTGACCTAAAATCATCAAACTTTGTCAGTTGAGGCATCTTGGGTTTTCGGAGAATGTTGACCAAAAAGTAGGTCACGGTGACCTACTTTTGAATATCTCAGGTACGTACTAGCTTAGAATAATCAAACTTTGTCAGTTTAGGCACCTTGGATTTTCGGAGAACATTGACCAAAAAGTAGGTCACTGTGAACTACTTTTGACATTTTATGGCTATATTTAATTATATCTGGTACTTATTGGCTAGGAATCATCAAACTTTGTCAGTTGAGGCATCTTGGGTTTTCGGAGAAAGTTGACCAAAAAGTAGGTCACCGTGACCTACTTTTGACATTTGATGGCTATATTTAATTATCTCTGGTACTAATTGGCTTAGAATCGTCAAACTTTGTCAGATGATGCATCTTGGGTTTTCAGAGAATGTTGAACAAGTAGGTCATGGTGACCTAATTTTAAATATCTCAGGTACTTATTTAATTAGAATCATCAGTCTTTGTCAATTACAGTATCTTGAGTTCTCAGAAAATCTTAATCAAAAGGTAGGTCACTGTGACCTACTTATGGTATTTTATAATTATATTATAATATCTTCAGTCTTAACTGGCTAAATATTATCAAACTTTGTAAGTTAATGCATTTTGGGTCTTATGATACTAATAGAGTTGGAGGCTTCTAATAGAAGTGATAGATTGTTCAATTTATCAGAAGAGCGATTCAAGGCCCTTGGGCCTCTTGTATTCATATGGGAGGCGGGGGTATCATTTAGTGAGCTCATTGCTTCAAGCGGTAGGTATAACAAGAAGCCCATGGGCTTTATAGGTCATCTGAACATCATGAAGCAACTTTCCAAAGATTGAATCGGTTTATATTTTAAAGTCCATGGCATGTCGACACGGATTTTTCCGTTACTTCCCAATCATGACAAGAAGCACAGGGCGGGTGTGACCAGTAGGCAGGGGATGCTCAATCCTCCATTGCACCTGATCCCACCTCTGTTATTTTGAAGGTCCGTGTTTAGTCTGTTCCTATTTTGTATTGTTTAATGGACTTTTAAACTTGATTACTGTTCGTTATCTCCATATATTTTACAAATAAAACACACACGATTGCGTTACTACATATATCCCTTCGAATCCATTTCGAGGGGACTGCAAGTTGAAGATGTATAAACATAAATATTACCTGGAATCTGGAATCGATCCTGGGATCTTCCATAGTGAACAAAATGCAATTAACTTGATACTAAATATCGGGTATTTACAAAACTTTTGCAAACATTATTCAGAATGAGTGAAAGCACAAACCAGGTGGTCCTTGTATGAGGGTAAATCTTGAACACAAAGCTTTTTTAATAGCTTGTAACTGTTTTTCGTTGTTAGGCTGTAAAGAGTCGTTTATCACGTCCTGTTTACTTTCATCTCCCAGCCTTGTATGGGCATCGTCTGAAATGTAATTTTAAAAAAAATCTATTTTTTTTCAACATTAAAACCGGATGCTTAAAATTTTTGCTGAAAAGGTGGGACAAAACAAAATACCTAGAGGATTAATGTTTCTTCTTCTCTTAGCTATCGATTTTGCAAGCTCTTTTCCTGATTCTAATCCTTTTTAAGCATCCTCAATGTTTCTAAAAGTATATTATAATTTATTCGGTAGAAGATGATGTTTTCTGAATTAAAAAGTCTTAATTTTGTATCAATTAAAAAATATTTTGATAGTACCAAAAAATATCGAAAGCCCGTTGAGTCCAGGTCAGAGGAAGAAAATAGATATTGTTAAACATATAACGTAATACACTGAATTTATTGTGTTTAATAGCAAATCATTGCATTTAATCACAATCATCACTGCGTTTAATCGCAGTAATAATTGCAATTAAATGTAATGTTTTGCGCTTAAACGCAATAATTTTTGAGTTTACAGAAAATAATTTTGCGATAAATCGTAGTAATATTTGCACTTAAACGCAATACGTTTGCGTTGAATTGAAATTGTTTTGGATTACACTGAAAACATTTTTAATACCGTTTAATCCCAAAAGTTTTGCATTTTAATACAAAAAGTATGTTTGTTTAATCGCTAAAGTATATTGCGTTTAATTGAATTTTTTTTGTTGTTTAAATGCAATAAACTTTGCTATTAAATTTAAAATCAATCTTTTGCATTAAATCGCAATGATTATTGCAATTAATCGCAATGAAAAATATTTTTTTCTCTCAACGGGATTCCGTAAAGAATATAAAAAAAGGAAGAGAATAGAACATAAGCGCACTTTCAATTCTTCTTCATGATGTTTTATCTATTTACATATAAAATAGTTTTCATATAATATCTATCACCGACTTGGATATACTACTATATCACGTATCTTATTATTATACTATGTTTCAGTATTTTATTGAAAGAACTTACTTATCTGCTTCAGACATTTGAAGTATTTCGACGGTACAAATTGGATTGCCGTTATCTATCATGGAAGGACTTGGTTTTGGACTGTCTTTATGAAGTTTGAAATGAACTTTCATGTCTCCACTTTTTCTACCCTTTTGACAAAATTTTGTTTCTCCGTGACCAACCCATATTTTTCGTTCTTCTGGCGAACAATCAATTTTTTGTCGCCAAGAAACACCCTTTTCTTCGCATTCGCATCGAATACACAAAAAATCTGTTTGGTCAGAAACGGCGTTTTCTGTATTGTTTTCCAAGTGCCAACGAAAATCTATATCTCTTTGAAGACAAAAGTTTTTCAAAAGTACAAAAGACCCGTCATATTTTTTTGTTTTCATAAAACTTTACACGCAAATCGTTAATTATTATTGACAAAGATTTTGTCGCTTTGGTAACCGATTCCATTCAAAATATTTTCAACCAACGACTAACATATTTGGATAATGTAATTTTTTAATTGTCTGCATGCACTGTGGCATAAGAAGAGAAACATTGTACTGGATCAGACATGTGTTGAATACAGCATTTAACATTCCTCGTAATTTCCAACAAATGAATAGATGGCATCAACATTCCTCTAGTGTGTTCTGCTCCAATTTGTATAGGAATGATTTGAGCTTTGCTAAAGGTGAGATTGAAATCCGTATACTGTTTTCCAATCACGCCATTTCTTGTTTCAGAACTTGCATCAGAAAATGTACCTTGACACTCAGAAGCACTTGATAGATTGTCGATCTCCTCAAAAATCTGTGTGTTCAACAGATTCATATCATCTCTGACGAGAGCGTCTACTAACAATTTCCATTTTTTCAAGGGCACAAAGGTCACCTTTTGATGTGGATTTAAACACACAGGTCCTCCTATAGAATTTGATGCACCTGCAGAAAATCCAAATGTTGAATACAAAAGTTGTTGCCATGACAGAGTAAGTAAATGCTTTTCATTGCCATCTTCCTCTAACAGTGGTTTCGACTTTAACTTCAGTAGATGGTAACTGACTTCACCACACGAATTTGCTAGCTCTCTTTGGCCTGGAAAACAAATAGAAAAAGATTTTTCCGATGCCGACTTGACCAAGCTATGTAAAATGACAAGCTGTTTTGAGTTTTCTTCCAAGATGTAGTAATCGACATTTCCTTTCAAATTCTCGAGGTCGACGACTGTTGATAATTTTGCAAATCATTCCAATTTCTCTTTGAGAATAAGGTGACTCTTTGTTGTCAAGGAGTGCATGAACCATTCGATTTGCAATCAAATCGGCATAACGCCGGATTGGAGAAGTAAAGTGTCATAAGGATAAATTCCCAAAGAAAAATGCATTTTCTCATGAGATGATCCAGAACATTCATATCGTGAAGTCTCTTGAAATGCAATCCATGACTCATAAGCAGATGCTTGTAGTGGATGAAATTCATCGGTACCTACGAACCTTTGTAAATTCTTTAAGTCGCTCTTGTCAAAACTGGACTTCATTTTTTTCCAAACATGATTTTGTATTGGTAGAAGTTGCGACATTTGGTGTTCAGTAATGTTGTCAACAGACAATGATTTACCATTTTCAAGACATTTATGCTGAAGTGAAAGCACGAAATTCCCGATGATGGAATAATTCAATAACCATTCATTCATTCTGTAGGATGATGGCTTACTTTGATTACGAAGAGGTACGCAGTCTGGAAATGCCTCGATTAATTTTTTGCCTATGAATTGGTTAGCAAGTATCATGCATTCTTCAACTATTACATGTGCATCGATACTTTGGAAATAAGATTTACTTCCTTCGGTATAAGGTGGTTCAAATGGAAATGAAAACATGCTATTTCCAAGGCGTTTAGATCGTATTTGCTTGGTAAAAATGAATAAAATATTCAATTTATGTTTGAAGTCATCATTTTCATTTGCGTTCAACAATACGTTTTGAACTTCTAGATATGTGAAGCGTCGACTAGACTTAATTTTTGTGCGCTGCAGTCTTTGTTCCAAAACATTCCCATCCTTATCTATTCTGATAAAAATTGAAAGAGTTTTTCGTTCCTGGTGAGGCAGAAGACTACAGATATTTGTTCCTAAAGGCTCTGGAAGCATGTGGTATGGATGACAGTGTCCCCCTGGATAGAAAGAACTTGATCTTTCCAGTGCCTCTTGACCAACAGAATCATCCCTCTTTACGACACTGCCAACATCTGCAAAATGGACTCCAATTTCAAATTCTGTTTTTGAAATTATCTGTAAACTGAGAGCATCATCGAGGTCTTTTGAATCACTTTCATCGATTGTAAAAGCATTGAGTCTCTCGGAATAATCTGTTCTCTGTTCATTGTCGTTTTGATGTGCTTTTTGTTTTAAGATCTGTTCTACTTCTCGAACTGTACTTTCCTTGTATATTACTGAAACATTGCTCTGCAGACAAACCAGTCTGAGAGGTTTCTAAGTCACATCTAAAGTCGTACACTCCTATAATAGCACCCTTTGGATAAATTTCATTCCAAGAAATGAAACACACCAGGAACGTGTATCCTTTTCGTTTTGATCGGTTAATTGTTTTTAGTCGATCGAATCTTAAGTCCTTTGCTTTTCTGTCGTATCTGTATATTTCTACTTGAAATTCTGATTTTTTTCTATCATTTAGAACATGGATTTTTGGAACTGTTTTACAAACGGGTTTCATAAGATGCATCACGTATTGATCAAGGGTACAAACAAAGACGGGATTTTTTGGCGATTTTTCATCTCTCTTCGTTATTCCAACAACTTTTCCGAATGATTTATTTTCAGTCTCTTTAAAAAACGTATCAGTTTGTTTTGAAATGTCAATTTGTTTTTCACAATTTTTTAATATTTCCACAACAACTTCATCATGATTAAAGGCCTTTCCACATTTAGATCGTCCAGATATTTCAATTTCCATGTCTTCGTCAAGTGTTGAACAAAGTGCCCTGTGGGGATTGCAAATTTTTATTTTGCAATGTTTGTACATTTGAGGAAAGTTTTTACACATCTGAAGGCTTTCATTTGTACTTAACATTCCGTCATAAATCTGAGTTTGTTTTACCCTGAAGGAATTTATAAATCTATCCGATAAATCAAGACCATTGGTTAATAAATGTTCATCATTTCCGTTCCGATGTTTATTGTGGTAAAATCTGCGCGATTCCTCATAAAAATTTTGCTCTGTTGATTCCTTTCTATGCTTTGATTTCCTAAAATTTTCCTGTAAGAAAAGTTCTTCGTCGTTTTCAGGGTCTGACTCATTCTCTTCTGATATTTCGGAAGATAACGAGTCAAAGTCATCCTCAAGTAAAGCAGTTGAATTATTTTTGTTAGATGACTTCTGGAGCCTTGACCGCGTATGGGAACGTTTTCCATTTTCTCTATCTTGCTGAGAACTTTTCACTTCATGTTGTACCGTTGATGTTATCTGGAGCCTTGGCCGCGTATGGGAACGTTTTCCTTTTTCTTCATCTTGCCGTTGTTGGCATTGCTGAGAAATTTTCACTTCATGGTGTACCGTTTGAAGTCTTTGATTTCTGTTTCTATCTTTTCTTGTTGATAAGTTAAAATAGGTGACGTCATCTCTGCTCCCAATTTGTTTGTTCTCATCAGCGACAGATTTTATGATACCATGTTCTTCATTTTCGACCACAGTTTCAAAATTGTTCTCAGCTTGTTGACTTTCTTTGTTTATTCTTTTTGCTGGAAAAAGCGCATTTCTTATTTTTTTTTGAAAAATATGTTTTGAAGGATTACAATTTCGAATTATTAAACATACTTACGTCATACTTACGTCTGCTTCTATGTTTCTTCTGTTTTGGTATCTTATCCTCATATATCCTTGTACTTTGTGACTGAAACATTATATATAATACAATTATTCTTTTGTATATGGAAAATTCCAAACTGAGTTACACGGGAGTGCTATATTGAACATACCCTATGAAATTCATAAGCAAAGGTGCCTTCCAACCATTCTATATCTGGTTTACGCTGGCTCTTGGATTTTTGATGGAGTTCGTTCTGATGCTGAGTTATATCCTGCTCTGGTTTCTTTTGAAATTGTTAAATTTCGACTTTATTTCATTTTATATTTAAAATGTAACACTAAATTATAATCATGAGCTTAATTTTTCAGTAAAATATTCTTTCTAATAGTCAATGAATGATGGTGAAATATTTGAAGTTACCTAATGCTTTGCTTCATTTGTCCTTCCAAGGTATGACCCCATTTCTAATTTTTTAGTTCAGAGACCTGAAAGTGTGATCGGTATAAAACAGGTTTATTGTCTTTATATTTTTTGCATGCTACATATGTACGTAAAGATGTTTATTTAAAAATGTAACATTCCATATTCTCCAGCCTGATTTGAGAATTTATTAATATACAAATGGGGGGGGGGGGGGGGTGATATTATCACAGCTTTCAAATTGAATTTGTTTCTACACCGCTTCCAATAAGTTCAAAATAAAATAGCCTGAAAATGAAACTGACATTTAGTAAACATGTTATGGATACCTTGTGTACTAGACAACGAAGTTTTTTTATCCACAATCCGTTATGCACATGAACAGAAAAAATATACAAACAGAATCTGTGAGTAAAATGTCAACAATGAAGCTAACAATGATCATATTGAATTTTTTTTTTTTCATTATAATGTTTTGACACAAAGCACCTTCCATTTCGTCCAAACAGTTAATCTGAGACATATTTACTTGAAGAAAAAAACCAGAAAAAACAAAGCAATCAAACTTTACAAACAACAAGCCATTTCAAAGAACTGTGGTTCCCGAGTAATTTAGTGGGTAAGATGCCATTATTTATGGCATGTAATGCACATGTCAAATATTAAAGCTATATCTCCTATCTATCAAGTTATACGGAAAATTCACATCTTTGAAAAGTAGGTCAATCCTCATGCATGGTCAAGGTCACAGCTAGGGTAAAAAAAGCAAAGTATTGTTAGAAAGGTCTTTTCACAGATGATATGCATGTGTAATACGAAAGCCCTATGTTTTCTCTCTCAAAAGAAATGACCAGTTTAGAGTTATGTTAAAGTAATGCACAATGTCACTATGTAACAATCTAAAGGATCTGAAAAATTTCATTTTTCATGTAGAGGTATATTAAGAGGAGTTGCAAATAAGATGGGTTTCCCATTGGGAGTGGGGATCTGGTTCCCGTTAAAAGTTTAAAAAAAAACATCATTATTCCGTCAAAAATCAATGAAACTGAAGGAATGTAAACTTTATTTATATCTCATCAGAGTTAAGTCACATATTAATTAAAGTACTGAGACAGTACTGAAAGACGGGGTCAAAATAATGTTCATGCTAGATTTCACAAATGTGATTTTTTAACGAGTTTCGATAATATTTTTAATTAACAAATTAAAAACAAAACTGTGAATAATACAAATTTGCGTTTTTTTTATTTAATTTGAATTAGAATTTTTAATAATTGCTAAGTCTAGAAACCTTTTTGAATTGTCCGAATTTCACCTGGTCCGAATAAACATTTTTCCGGAAGTAAACAATGGATGATGCGTACGCAGTCGTAATACTACGCAGGAGAGTACTATTGTTTACTAGTGTGTTTTACAATTAATATTTTGAGTTTACATTTATAAAAATTCTTCATTAATTTGATTAAGAAAAAAGTTCATATCACTTTCTTCGGTTGATACAGAATGTTTATATTTTGACCAAACAATATCTGCACTCTTTCATATAGCGTAGATTTAATTCATGTGTTATCACCACGGCTTCCTGTTTGAGGGGCTCTGACAGTAAACTAATAGACGGGGTCACGTGACCCCGTCTAAAAATCAGCACAAATATCTGCAAGAGTTTAGAAAATCCTGAACAAAATAAAAAGGGGTATTTCTGACAAAAATTATTAAAGCGGAACGAAATGTTGTTTTGATCTGTAACTCATTAAGATACACTCAGTTCAAAATGCACAGGCGTTTAGAAAAAAGTGCGAAAACCCGAGTGGGACAGACTGACAAACAGACAGACAGAGGGACAAATGGACAGAAAGACTCAAAGGAAACCTATAGTCCCCTCCAGTTTCACCGGTAGGGGACTACCTATAGTAGGATTTTTAGACGGGGTCAAGTGACCCTGTCTCATCTATTAGCTTTCAAAACGGAAACCGTGGCGATAACACATGAATTAAATCTACGCTATATCAAAGAGTGCAGAAATAGTTTTGATCAAAATATAAACATTCTGTATCAAACTAAAGAAAGCGATATGGATTTTTCTTTCTAAATCAAATTAATGAAGGATTTTGTAAATGTAAACTCAAAATATTAATTGTAAAACACACTAGTAAACGAAGTTCTCTTCTGAGTAGTATTACGACTGCGTATGCATCTTCCATTATTTACTTCCGGAAAAATATAAATTCGGACCATGTGAAATTCGGACAGTTAAAAAAGGATTTTAAATTAGCAGTTATTTAAATTTCCACATCAAATTAAATGTAAAAAGCGAATTTATCTTATTCACAGTATTGTTTTAGCAGGTTAATTAAAAAAAATTATCATCACTCGTTAAAAAAATCACATATGTGAAATCTAGCATAAAAATATTTTGACCCCGTCTTTCAGTACTGTCTCAGAACTTTGATTATAGTTTACCTACAGGGGACTAAGAATAGAGGTGAATGTGCATACCTGTTAGATTGAAAAAAAAATCGATTGACAAATTCATACCATAATATTCAAATAATTCAAGTTAAAGAGAATTATGAAATATTCAAATGAGTGCAAATCCTTTTAACAAATGACGGCCCGGTACCTTAATTTTTTTTCCAAAGCAATGCACATATTCGCGTATGTCTCAAATTTTAAAGCACATTTACATGTGTGTCCATTCTGGTTTTAAATAAAAGAACTGTTTAACGACCAATGCTTGTAAAAGGTTTTAAATTCTAAAGATTGAAATTTAGACCTGAACAACTGCACAACAACGCAGAATCTATAATAGTGAAATAAAAGCCATAAAAGAAAAAAAATTAGCCCTATTCATAAGTGTTTAAAAGATGAAAATATTAAACTCGCTGAATGAAAACAGCAAAATCTGTTGTAAAAAAAAAATAATGAAAAAACCGAGTATTTGTTTTTCAGGAACCATAGTAATCAGAACAATTGCGCGCATGCTGTAAAGTAAAACTTTTGTTCACTTACAAGACATGGTATTATTATGCGACTTTTCTACTTGCTATATGACCATGAATAAATCATTTTGATTACCTTCACGAAGATTTAAGCAAATATGCAACTGTTTTCTTTTTTTTTTTTTTTTTTAAAAAGGACGTATCTCTTTATCAATAACATAAGTATACAATGTGGTACATTTTTTCGTTAATGGAAAGTTTGGGTTTTTTTTATTGAATGTCAATTATTGCATAATGACACGTCCATTTCTTTAGAAACGAGAAAGAAAAATTCGTCGTAATACTTTTGAACACCCTGCTCTTTGCGACTAGCAACACGACTTACACCGAAATGGAGATTTTAAAAGTAAGAAGAGAGAGGTACAGAGTTCACACTTTTGAAAAACACGTTTTGCGACGAATTTGTATATAATTATGAATTTATCATGTTTATTGGATGTGCCATAACACATGTATCGGTGGAACACGTGCTTATTCGTTGTTAATGTAGACCGACAATTTGATTGGCTATTTATATTTGACCGATTTTTCCTTTCTAAAGAAATGGTAGTCCAAAAAATCTTACGTTTTCCTGGCTTTTTTACGATTTTGATATTTAACATGCCAGGAAAACCGCCAGAACCGGCGACATTACGTTTTCCTGCCATGTAGAGTATCAAAATTGTAAATAAAAAAAAATCCAGGGAAACGTCAGATTTTATGGACTAAAGAAATAGCGTGTCATTGTATGACAATCAACGTTCTGAAGATAGCTCAAATCATTCCATTCAGACGGATTTTACCGCTCCAATGCGCATCATTGTAGTGCATCTCACAAAAATAGGAAAAAGGTGACTCCGTCCCAGATTTAAAAAAAATGGAAAAGCGGGTGGGGGGTAGGGGTTGTTGGTTCCTTACCTCAAGTGCCTAAATAGGTTGGTTTCCCTTCTCAATTGTGGATTATACATCTCCGTTAAAAGAATGCTGAAAATGTGACATGTGTATTTATTTTTTTACAGGAAGACAAAGAGTAAACAAATAAGTAATAGCATGATATCTAAAAAACATTTGCTAAAATGTGAAACTTTGTTCTTTTCATGATACGTACTGTGTGATTTAAACTGAAGTTGTAATACTAGTAACTGTTTTCCAAGAATTCGATTGAATCTGATTGGTCTAAATGAAATTTTTAGTATTCAATGCATCATTATCCCAAGACAGAGACTTATCAAAATAGGTATAAAGATGTACCTTTACAATTTAATATTTAATAATATTTCCTCTATGATATACATGATAGTGATCTTACTGAGAATTTTTATTATTTTTATATCCCCCATTATATCTGAGTTGTGTATTTTTTCTTTTTTCTAATAAAAAGAAAAAATAGCAAAAATAGCAAAAAATAGAAGGGAAATAAGAAACAAAGATAACCTGAAGTTCCATCGAGGACTAGATTTCCTTATTTTACTATCAATAACAATTATAAAGATAATCACAGATTTAAGAATACAATATTACTGAGACAGTAATGAAACCAAATAAATTATATTAAACATTTATAAAATAAAATGCTTACCCTTTTAATTTTTTTCATATAATATTCACTGTGCATGTTTACTTGTATTGCTGGCTTTAACTTTCTTTTAAAAAAGTTGTTACGTACCGCCCGCTTTCATTTTCGATATTAACTCTGAAATGTCTATGAATTGACTGGGTTGAATGCAAAACAAAGTTATTTGAAGGGTGTAATTAAATGACTCAGAGCTCAGTGTATTCGATTTTTATAACAAGTTTGCATTCAGTACTTTCATTCAATCTATCTAAATTAGTTTGAGGGGCACACTTGGGTTAAAGAAAAATAAATATCTTATATGATGATGTTTTTTTGTGAAACACTACATGGTGTCCCCGAACGGCAGCTTATAGCGAGGATTGAAATTTCCTAAATGCAAGTCAAACTCCAAGGTTAAAAGGTCAAAATTGACGATTTACAAAGGAAGGTCTTATCACAATGAATAAACATGTGAAATATGAAAGCCCTAGTACTACCATTTCAAAAGTTGAGGTCAAGTTGAAAGTTTATCTAAAAGTGGGTCGAACTTCAAGGTCAAAAGGTCAAATATTTTAATACCCAATAATTTTCATAGGACTTGTCACAGGGAATAGACGTATCAAATATTCAAAAATTATGACCAATTTTACAGTTTGGATTTATTGTGTGTAAAACTCCAAGATCATTTTGAGGAACAGGAATAAAGGTCTTATCACAAGGGCTTTATGAAATATGAAAGCCATAGCCCCACCCACTAAAAGTTACGGTATGGACAAGAATAAAGTTTGCGGAAAACAGACAAAGGGAAAAACCATATACCCCCGAATCAAGGCATAAAAAAGCAGTTTCTTAGAAATGATTTATTTTATCGACAGTTTGCAAATTGACCACCAAAGTGCTTACACGTAGAGAAGTGGGTACCTCCATCTAAGCTTAATTCCATTTAAAACATTGCTGTGATGTCATTCCTTTGTTCTTGCAGTCTAAAAATTTACCTATGACAGTCCGATATTAGTGAGCAGTCTGGTATTTATCATAATATCAGACTGCCTAAGTACTGATATCCTTCAAAATTGGACTGCTACTGAACAAAGGAAATAAAAAATGTGACAGGTAAGAATGTGCGACAGACCAGATAATGCAAATAAAAAACAAACAAACGGGAAAACTTCTAATAATCTTATTAAACTTTGAGAAATTTTTCACCCCTTTCTCTGGTTTTTCACGAAAAGTAGGCGCACTGAGGGTCACCAGAGAATGACAAAAGCTTTCAAAAACCCAATATAAAACTCAAACTTTAAGACACTATAAAGAACAAAATTCTAACAATGTGATTTCATTTTTCTCATAGAAAGAAAAATGCCTCTGCAAAATGAAGATAACTAGGCCTTAATATATGAAAATTATTTACTTAATTTGACAGTTTCGCAACAGATTTTGAAAGAAATTAAAAGAATTTCAACGTTTTCCTTGAAAATCCTGGATTATTGATAATGTTTGTTTTTATTTGTAATGGAGCATCAAAAACAAAGGTATATGTAGATGCTGAACAAAAAAAAAAAATGAAATGGACTAATACTGCAGTATACCTTCAGAATCTGCTTAATTTTCTGTGGATATTCCTCAAATCTGCATTTTCCATTCCATTGTCTGAATGATAATTATTTGCACTGCTCTAATCTCCTTATCAAATTATTTCAAATATCTTTTACAGTGTAGCCGAATCTCTTAATACTGAGTACTTTTCATTTAAGCCTGCAATCTTATAAGAATTGCTTCAGTGGTCATTAACACCTTTGTCTTTTGTTCTAATATTGGACTGTCTCATGTAAATCAAAAGCAATGTTTTAAGTACGATATATGCCTCATACAGTTCTAACGGGCCTCTAACTGTATGATCTTTTTTTTTTACAGATCTGTATTCGGTATCTATCCAATACTGAACAAAATGCTACATAATGCACAGATTCTTTTGCAAAATCGTATACCATATTACAATAAAGCGCATTGAACAGGTCGGAGAGAATACTCGAAATCGGGTATTATCCGTGAAATTACGTATAATACTCGATATTAGGGTATCGTTGAATCCGCGAAATCGGGTATTCCGTGCAACGTTCTATAAAAACTAAAGAATAAAGCAACGGCGCATTATGCCAGTAACTGTTACTTGCACATCAGTATCTTGTGGATTTATTTTTATTAAACCTAATTCATAAGGTTGTCAAATAAGTTTAAAATCACACGACAAACACTACTGGGGTAACAAAGAGGACACAATGGCGTTATTATTTTTCAATATAATTTCTTAAAACAAATAACTACACTTCATTTGTCTTTATTTCCCATTAAAGTATTCCATATACTTAATTTTCTAATTTGTGCACTATTCACAAAACGTGAAAGAAAGTGGGCGCTTTAGATGGCAATTCGGCAGGAATAGTGGCTCATAAAAAGAGTAAAATAATATCATTGATTTATACATTTTTTTCAAAACCTAGGCATTGACTGTGTTGTAGGTGAATGTAAAATGGGCAGATATTCTGTTGAATATGTTTGATTTTATTTGAATATGGACCTGAATTTAGCCGTACGAATCAAATGATGCAAAAATCGACACTTTTATAGACGTTTTTCATTAATTTTGTTGTTTCTGGGTCTTCTCTCCAAGAATTTTATATGCAATATCGGTGTATTTTTAACCGTAAAATTAATTCCAATTGTTTAAAAAATGGAGAGACGACCCAGAAATACCTTAATCTAAACTTTTCCCATTTATTTCCTGGCAGAAAATTGACAAAGTCCAATTGTACAGGGCTTTGGCTTTAAATAATAATTTAAAATCCAACTATATATTGTTTCCCGTTAGCTACATTGGTTTGTCGCTGGATTCGAGACACATCGTTTTATCATTTTAGGTTCGAATACAGTGATTTTTAAAGTTTTTTTTCTTTTTGCATGAAAATTTTGATTTGGGGTAAAAAATTACTCCTTGAATCAAGTTTCAAAGTATTTTTTTTATAAATTAATTAATTTACATTGTTTTATTTTTCAATGCGTTCACATTTTGTCATGTATAGTGCTAACGTTCCCAAACAGAAGTAAACATACATAAATTTGTAACTACAGAATTATAGCATAGATAATTTATCTTTCTTGACACCTTTTAATTGAAAAAAAAATATTCACAAATAAAGAAACATAAGACAGAAATTAATATCCATTTCCATGAAGTATCTAGGTTCATTGTATAAGACATGTAAATAACATGGTGCTTGGACATTTAAATCTAAATTGTTTCGTGTCAAATGATTCCTGCCGACTGCCTATCTAATGCGCCCACTTTCTTTAGTCTTATATTGTGTTAGAAAATAACAGGTTGCTTTTTGTTTACCTACAATGTACATGATTTCTATTTGATGAATAAATCCTCCCTACGATTGAAAATATATGACCGAGTTTAACCGACCGTGACATTCAAAGAGAGGTCTCTTGGACACATGTAGAACACAGTCGAGGTTGTTTTGTCAGAGGTGGTCAAGAAGCTTTTAGCCCCCCCCCCCCCCTTTGAAGTCGCCAAGAAATGGTAAAATATTGATGACTTAGCGAAATTAAACGATCAACAGTTATGTTCTCTCATAAGCTAAATTCCTGAAACTATCACTGTCTCTGCTAAAATGTTGAAGACATATTCTGCAAATATGTTTGAATGATAAATAAAAAAGAAAAGATTTTCAAATAAAGAGAAAGAAGGTTCCTTTAGCAGAAATTTTAGACATCTTTATCATTACATTATTTATACTTTCATAAATAAATTTGATTTTATGCACAAGGTGAATGTGAAAGTAATTAATGACGCATAATTAGATACGATAGACAATCCCTTGTTTATACATGGCATCATATCTGGTGTGTGAAATGTGTTTCCGTATAATTTGATTTATTTACAAATTGTTCATGTTTGTCGTGTTGATGTGGAATTATTATAAATTCCCGAATTCTGATACTTTACAATTATGTTGTGTTGGGAATGAACATTAGGAAGATGCATCTACTTTCAACATAAGGAAAAATATAAAGCAAATCGAACGCCTTTTTGTGTGCAGATCATCAAATGTACTGAGCTCCACGGGTATTTGTTATCCCGAGCGCATTAATCTTGAAGCCCAAATTCTTACTTGGCTAGTGATACCTTTAGAAAACATGTGTATCTAGATGAAAGTTAAAACTCGGCAACATGCGCCATCCCATTGTTTAAGTTTTATTAGGTGATTACACCTTCTATACCCGATTTCGCGGATTCAACGATACCCCTATATCGAGTATTATACGCGATTTCACGGATAATACCCGATTTCGAGTATTCTCTCCGACCTGTTGAAGTGGTAAATTTTTCCGTTCGTATGGAACGTTTTGAGCTATCTTTAGAATGTTGATAGCCATATGAAGGCACGCATATTTCTTTAGAAAGGGATAAAACAGTCAACTTGATTATTTGAATATCTGTAGAATAGATTTTCAGTAAATATAATAGCGAATCGAATTGACGAACACCGAACAAATACGTGTTCGACCGAAACATGTGTTGTGGTAGCTTTAATAGCGAGCGAAGCGAGCTCAATAGACTAACGTGTAAGAACAGAGGAAATTCGGATTGAAATCTGTACATACGTCAGCCAAATTTCTCTGTGCAACATTCCCAGAATTCCTGCACAACCCAATGTCCTTTGCGCGAATATTGCCGAATAAATAAATAAATAATAACGTAAAGCATATATAAGACTTTCAGTTTGTAGAAATCTTTCAAAGAAACAAGAAATACTAGTAACTCTGCAATGTTTTTCGACAAAAATTGCACTAGTTCTATAGTTTCAAACAGACGCTCGGCTGTCTCCGTAAGCTCCGACGAGCTTTGTGACGTCGTATGACGTCACAGCTAGTCGAGATATCTCGTGCGGCTTGACGTTCGAAGTGGCTGATCTCAAGTGTTTTTGATGGTACAACTGCGCTCGCCCCAACGGTCACACCGTAAAACATATTATAGACAAGATTAATTCATAGATATGTGCATATTCGTTGCAATACGTGTGTTAAAGAAACGAAGAGTCTCTAACCTCCGTTCTACTTTCTAAAAGTTCCATTTTAGTACATCCCATGGTGCTAGTCACAAAGTGTTGGGTGTCCTTAAAGCTGACATGAACTCTTAAAAAGGTATCATTTTTCATCTTTGTACGACTTACTACATTCCTGTACGCCTTTGTCCGCCATATTTCTTCGATTCCGCTATATTTAAAGCTGACATGAATTCTTAAAAACGCAACATTTTCATCTATGTACGACTTGTTTCATACCAACGATAGCCGTATTCCGCCATATTTCTTTCAGATACCTTGTCTCATTGTAACGATATATACCCCAATGCGCTCGTTACAGTTGAATGATTTTTTGGTTTGGGTATCGACTTGTGCACATCTCCGATGGTAAAGCATATATGAGAACACAGAAGGAGATCAAGACATTTCAAAACCACAATAAACAAAATAATAATCATATTTCTGAATAATTATTGATTTGAATCAAAGAAAAAAAATGCAAGTTTGGTGAGAAATTTAGATGCACGAGTACGTATTTTTACAGTGCGCCAATTTATGCAGAATAAACTTGAAATAAAAAGCAGTAAAATCTGCACATTTTGAAATTATTATCATTTGAATGGCGCAAAACAACCAACGCCTTTGATTTGCAGCCCCTATGCAATTGGTGCATATCGAGAAAACGCCTCGAACGCTGTAAACGTACCCATACCTGGTAATAAGGTTACTGCATCTGTTCGAAGATGTGCACAAGTCAAGTGATATACACCCTGACTTCCATTTGTTGAAATATGCATCACAAAAAAGAAATAAACTTCGTAAAAGCTCAATAGTAAACACACTGTCATTACTCCGTACAGACAAGCACGTCGATACACCTAGTCCGTGCTAATCAGATTTTGGTCAGGGAAAATATCACAAGTGGAAAGAGAAGTTATTTGGTATTTGCGCGGCTGAAGGGGGGGGGGGGTATTATAACAGCTGTTCATAAGCTATAATTGTGAATTGTCTATCTACATGTAGTTCTAATATACATTCTATACAAAGTCATGTTTATAGTCTGCAGTTGGTTTGCGTCGCAAAATTCGTTTGTCAATTATAACTGATTATTGTAGTACTAATCTCAAATCTAAACCAAGTAATTTGATGTACGGTAATTATTTACTTCAAATCTTAAAAGCAATTAACCAGAATACAATTTTTTTATGTGTACATAGATCTATACGTTCTTTAACACACAAACACACGAAGAAATGCCATCCCCTGTTCAGATTGACATTTAGGCATTTGATTTTTTTTAGGCGGGGGGGGGGTGCAAAAATAATTGACATGACCGTTATCTAAATATTCTTGGAAGACAGACATCTCTGCCGAATTCAATTTTGAA
>PRKT01000163.1:778152-795729 GCA_003671525.1 Saccostrea glomerata | reverse complement strand
CCCCCCCCCCTTTCACAGGAAAATATCTTCATATCTTCAAAAGGTGAATGATTCGTAATAATGCATGCTTTATTATAAATTTGATTAAGTTAAACCATGTTTTCAAAAAATTTATTTACACCATTTACAGACAAGTGTAATGTTTATTTTTGAAAAAAAATTATTTGCATTTTCTTCAGTCAACCCCACGGCGCTTTCAACCTTTGATATTTTCCCTGACCAAATAAAATGATCGGCATGGACCACGTGTGTCCAAGCAGTTTAAAAATAATTTAATTCTCGGTATAATTCTAGTTTTTATTGAATTTTTACTTTTCAAACATGTATTGGACAGTTTATGGACTTCTAAAAACTATGCTATCGGAGATGTGCACATGTCGACAGCCAGGATAAAAAATCACTCAAGTGAAACAATTGTAAAAGGCTATATATAGCAGGTACAGGTGGCCAAAAATGTTCGATTAAATATGGCGGAATCAAAGAAATATGGCGGCGTACAGAAATATAGTAAGTCGTACAAAGATGAAAAATGATGCCTTTTTAAGAGTTCATGTCAGCTTTAAAGCTGAACACGACTCGTAAATAGGCATACGCCATTTTTGATAGCATTATCTACGAAACATCAATGCTAGGGTATACTGGTCGTATTCGTTACACCTGACTGCTTTATTGCCACAGGTATCGGCGTGGAATGGCGACCCGTGTTCGTGCTGGTTATCTTGCATTACCTTTGTTTATATTTTATTGCAGTTATGTTTATCTATGTTGTTTGTATACTGAACTGACTTATGTACCTATAATTGTAAATTTATTTGGTATCTTACTTCCCTGCATTAGACGAAATATTACGTTATTATTCTCGCTACCAAGTCCTGTATAGCATACGCCCGTCTTCTCCGGTGTCGACTGATTAAACTGAACAGTCTCTAATTCTTGCCCTATTTATAGGGGTCTGCAGAGTAGCGAGTCTCGAGAACTAAAATGGCGGACACAATACTTTTACGAATCGTGTTCAGCTTTAATCGAAATGTTTTGGCAACCCGTACCTGTTATATAACAGGTCTGGACGATTTCTAAATAAGGAAGTCAAGAACGATAACCGTGAATTGCTATTAATACACAAAATAAACAAGGCACTATTCCTTCTGACCAATCAGATAACAGCATTTAGACAAACCCATGAGAAAATAAATAAAACACGTGGTTTTTAAGTTTTTTGCTAAAAAGATTTTTTTAGAGCAAACTTTTTGTAAACTTTATGCACATTTGGGAATAATATAATATTTATGACAATTCTACCGAGAACAAACACGACTTAAAAGCTTAGAATACGTTTTGAGTGGGATAAATAAAAATCTGCCTCTAGGAGGTAGCAATCCTAAAAGTTTAACTCACGTTAAAATTTGATATAAATACGGTAAATTTCCAGTTTTGAGAGCCTGACATAAAAATCTTATCGAAAAGATATCGGTCTTTATTATTTTTTAGTGTTTATTACAAAATAGTCCATGCAATTTCTGATATGCGAGGTAAGATATTGGGATAAAACGCATTCTTGTATAATTACAGGATTCTCTTTTCTCCACGTTGTACGCCTTTCCTTATGCCCATTTAAAGTCTGCATAGCCAAGTATTCGGCGCTCATGAAACCCGTGATAATTTAAAACTATATGTATATAGTCCATACGATAAAGACTTGTGAGAGTTGATCAATACATATATGGAATGTAAGCATTATCGATGTAAATCGGACGGCTAAGCAAATTATATTTAATTACCAACATATGATATATTCTGGTTAATGTTATAATTGACCTTGATAAAAACTCGCTGGTGCGATCTATACCTCTGTCAACGATTACATTCTATCGTGCAATTTTTTTTTCTTTACCGAGATAAAAATGTCAAGGTTGTTCACGGTAAATATGTTGGGAATACCTTATTCTCCGAAAGTTTTCATCTTACTTCTACAGATTTTTTGTTAAAAAAATCTTTTTGAGGAAAAAAACAAAAGCACGTGTTATCTTTTTGTTCTTCTAAAATATGTTTTGGGGTGTGTAAAAATGCTGTTGTCTGATTGGACAGAAAAATAATTACGTGTACTTGATGTACATTTTTAGCAACTTTCGGTTATCTTTCTTGACTTCCTTATTTAGAAATCGTCCAGACCTGTATAAAGCCTGGTATATTTGTTTCACTTGAGTGATTTTATAGCCTGGCTGCCGACATGTACACATCTCCGATAGCATAGTATTTAGAAATCCATAAACTGACCAATACATGTTGTAAAAATCCAACACAAACTAGAACTATACTGACAGTAAATTATTTTTGAGTGCATTAGCTGCAATATAGAAAAACAACACTAACACGAAATACGTTCATGTACAGCAAAAACCGTTTGGATATGCACGCGTGCATGCCGAGATAACGCATCGAACGCAGTTATAAAAACTAATTTACCTGAATACTGCAATCGTTACAGGAATGTGCACATGTCGAAAGAAATGTCCTATTTAACTTTTATTGAAATATGCATCTCATAAATCATGTAATCAATTGCTAACTCACCAGTAAAAAATTGTCACTTCATAGCACTTTGACACACGTGGTCCATGCCGATCAGTTTATTTGGTCAGGGAAATTTTCAAAGGTGGAAAGCTTAGTGGTATTTTGGTTGATTGAAAAAAATGCAAATAGTTTTTTACCAGAATTAATATTAGTCTTGTATGTAAATATTGTAAATAAAATTTATGAACATGGCTTAACTATATCAAATTTATTATGTAGCATGCATCATTACGAATCTTTCATCTTTTGAAGAGAGTTTTCTGTGAAAGAGGGGGGAGGGAAATAAAACATGCATAACATTCTTCTAGAAATAATTTAAACAAACGTTTTTAAAGATCGGATGTCTTCCATCGTCTCAAGCCACGGTCCGGAGTCCGCATATAGCTCTCTCCTACCCGTGGCTGCTTAATCACAAAAGGTGTCGTAATCTTGAATATTTACGCCTCTCTATTGTGACGTCATATTCAGTCAGTGACAAGTTTTGTTTCCATCGCAACAACTGCTGTCAACATTACACAAGATATATTTTCTTTACTGTGATTGGATATTGAAAGGTTGTGATAAAGTTCATCTTCCGACTATCCTTTACTCGCATTGGTCAATATTTTAATGAGCTACGAAGAATTCTCGCCTCGTTCAACCACGGCCAGAATTGGAGAGGATCGTACATTTTGGCCGTGGTTTGCGACGATGGATGTCTTCACGATCAATTATTTTCAAATAAATACTGTGTACTGGCATTATTTATTTTTAAAAAGATATAGACCTAATATAACTTGATTTAAAGTTATTTTTGTCCAGATTCCTTACCTGAGAAGGTATTTAAGAAAGTTCCAAATGTTCCCATTCACTTTTATTTCCCCTTCAATTTAGGCTTTTAGGATTATTTTCTTGTCAAAATTAAAATTATTATTCCAATTTTTGAACAAGTTTCGACATACCCGTTTGAAAAAAATCCTTGATCTGTTTTACGGGCTAATAAATGGTACAGTACAAAATGCATAGGATTACAAACTATTATTGCACTACAAGGGTGGTTACAGAAGAGAGAGAGAGAGAGAGAGAGAGAGAGAGAAAGAGATCAATGTACATAGAGGAAATAAAAATTCTCCGTATTCAACCAGGTTTCAAGTATCCCTACCCTGGCTAGAGAGGTTAAAGATGAGTTATTTAGAAAGGGACTTGGACTTTTTTGGTTTTATCAAGATTTCATTGATACAACAAATTTTATTTCATTGTACAAGGAAAGACTGTTGGATGTCTACTTTCAAGATTGTAATACTTTTTTAAAAAACAAAGTGATTTTGTACAAGCACATTGTGTGACGATTTTTCCAAATTACGTTCATTTTGACAAAACCTATTTATTCTAAGTTAAAGAAAAATATTACAAGTTTGAAGAATAAGGCTTTCTTATATAAAATTATTATAAAAAATATATCAAACCATATTATTTCAGATCTCCAAATATGTACAAGCTTACTCAGTTACTCAGCTCTCATGATGTAAGTGTTTTACATGTAATTGGTTTAGGAAAATTTATTCTCAAATGATGCAATGGAACTAAGAAATAATGAATAATTTAATTTATATGCATACTGTATTATGTGCTATAGTTATTTTTCAATAATAATGGAGAATGTGAATGTATTGTGCATATGTTTGTGTATGGGAGTCAGACAGATGGACACTAGGGGTTCCACGCCCCGCAGACTCTCGCCATTCGTTCTTCATATTTAATTTTGTAATACTGATGAGCCGTATGGCTTAAAGTTATTCAATAAAGAATTATATATTTTAAATTATCTCCCAAATATTCCTTCAGAAATTATTTTTATAAAAAAAAAAACAACTAGACTGTCAGGCAGGGATGCTGAAATCTCGAAAGACTTTCTGTAGCTACATAATCATAAAACAGTCATATTCCTCAGAATGTACATACTTTGTGGTCGTAGTGAGACATTAAAATTTGAAATAATTTCAAAATTGATTTGGCAGAAATGTCATGTCTTCCAAGAATATTTAGATAACGGTCATGTCAATTATTTCTCCCCCCCCCCCCAGCTTATAAATACAAATGCCTAAATGTCAATATAAACTGGGGATGGACTTTCTCCGCGTGTGTGTTAAAGAACGTACAGATGTACACATAAAATTTGTATTCTGCTTAAATGTTTTTAAGTCTTGATTTAAATGAATACCATATATCAAATCTTACTTGGTTTAGATTTGGGATTAGTACTAAAATAATTAGTTATAAATCACAAATGAATTTTGAGATGCAAAACAACCGCAGACTACATATAGAATGTTTATTAGAACTAGATAGAGAATTTTCAGCTATACCTTATGAGCAGCAATTAAAAATCTTTAGTCACACCCCCTCCTTCAGCCGCGCAAATACCAAATAACTTCTCATTCCACTTGCGATATTTTCCGACCAAAATCTGAGGCTCGTAACATAAAGCTTGCTAAGATTTTGACTTAAGTAGGGTCATAAGTAGTACTTAGGCACATTCTTAGGAACTGCCTAAGTACTACTTAAGTCAGTCTTATACCGTAACATAAAACAAACTAAGCAAGGTCTTAGCTAAGTCAGTTTTGAGTCGAAAATAATTCTTGGGAATAACTTTTAAATTAGAGTTTAGATATATTTATATAATTTAATTTTGTTTGTACCGTGCATTTTTATTGGTTAAACACACAGGAAATATTTATTCCATTTTGTATAA
This sequence comes from Saccostrea glomerata, assembly GCA_003671525.1. Lineage (NCBI taxonomy): Eukaryota > Metazoa > Mollusca > Bivalvia > Ostreida > Ostreidae > Saccostrea > Saccostrea glomerata. The sequence continues at coordinate 790,427 of PRKT01000163.1, read as the reverse complement.
TCTGGTTAGCTCTGGTGCCACGCCCCCTTGACAACCCCTGCCGGAACTACTTTTTATGTATGTGAATGTAAATATTACATATGCATATGCATGTAATTGTTTGTTTACATGATTTATGTAACTTAGATAGTAAATGAAATAAAATTATTAAAAAGTATAAATTCTTCGTCAACTTTATTGATATATTAGTTAAAGTAAGATTTCTTCTTCCATTTATGCACATTTAGCAAAAAAATTAAGGATTGATTTTAGGTGAGTAATGTTTTCTGTGACATCCGGTCACAGAACGTCTGCTTTGTTTATAAACATCTTTTTTAAACATGGCATCAAACTTTGATTTAAATTATAATTTAAATCAACATCTTGATCAATCAACAAAGAATGAAGATGATGTAGACTGGGGGTCTCTTGACTTCCTCCTTGATGACGAATTCCAACTGGAACAAATTGTTTCCACATCAGCAGAAGATGCAATTAAGGAATTAGAGGCTGCATTTTCTGCTGAAAGAAAAGAAAACTTTGCGCCACCAAAATTTGAAAATCCTTCTGGACAATCTACATGTAAGAGGTTCAAAACTGCCACAGAAAAGGAACTTTTTGACCTACAGGAGAAAAGGCAGTCCAGATCTACTAAAAAGAACACCAAATGGGGTGTTAAATTATTTCAAGGTAAAAAATCTTTATAAGTTGAAAGGGGTAAAGCAATATTAATATATCAATACACCATTATTTTAACCCAGATTGGGAATTGCACCCAAATCTCTCATGACATATGATCATAAGCGCTTTCTTTAAGCTATCCAGGTGTTTCTTCTGGTGTTTTGACAATTTTTAACCCCCCCCCTTTTTCTAGATTGGAGTATGGAATCACTAGGATACTTGACAGATTTCGAGACCATTTCTGCCAGTGATTTGAACACACTCCTTGGCAGATTTTATGCAGAAGCATGTAAACAGTCAGACAAACGAAAACCTAGCCAAAATATGGAATACCATAAAAATTCTTTCAAATCTATCAGATCAGCACTCAACAGATACCTACAGGACTTGGGACGGGATTTTGATATTGTTATGGGAAGGGAATTTCGCACCAGTAACAACATTCTAGATGGAAAATTGAAGAAAAATCTGCAGGACGGCCTATCTAAGCCTACACAACATAAGGAAATTATACCTCAAGCTGATTTGCTCAAAATTTCTGCTTACCTTTTTGATACAGAAAATCTAATCACCCTCCGCTACAGAACATGGTTCATAATTTCAATGCAATTTGTCACACGTGGATTAGAATTCCATCACCAACTGAAACGGGACTCTTTTGTTTTCAAAACGGATGAAAATGGCGATGAGTATGTCACATTATCTCACGAAACAAAACAAAAAAATTGGCAAGGTGGGATCGACTCTACAGAAAATCCAAAGGAAAAGCGTATGTATGCTGTGCCTAGCGCCGGAGATAAATGTCCATTAAAAACGCTTAAACTCTTTATATCAAAAACAGATCCAAATGCCGAGTTCCTGTTTAATCGTTGTATCAAAGCCGCACTTTCTTCCCCGGAAAACTTGGAAATTTGGTATGACAACATTCCACTTAAACCATACCAATTTACTAGATTTATGGCAGATATTTCAAAGCATTCTGATTGCTCCCGAAGGTACACAGCCCATTGTTTACGGGCAACAGCTATTCAGGGGATGAACGATGCCGGGTATGAAATAAGACACATAATGCATATGAGCGGACACAAGAGTGAAGGTTCGGTTAGAAGTTATAACAGAGACTGTACCACGATCCAAAAGAAAAACATGAGCGACACACTTAGCAGACTTACCGTTTCTACATGCAGCCCAGGGTGTATTCCTAAATCGCAGACTGAGGACCAAAGCCAGTCCATTGATCGCATGTCATCTAACGTTCCCATTTCCGCCTCGTCATCCAATCCCGGGATAGTTTCCCTTCAATCCTCGAATATTCTTTCAGCAGGATTCATGGCAAACTCCACATTTAATAACTGTGTTTTCAATTTTGAAAAATAACCGGCACTGCACTTTGTGTATTCCAAGATGTCTGCCGTCCTCTCGTCGGCCGTTGCTAAGCATATTCATGCGCGTATCACAGTTAACTTGTAAATTTAAATTTGATGTAAAAATAAATGATTCATGTCATTAAAAATTGAATTATTTATCTTTTAATTAAATTATAAGGAATGACTCTAATTCTTGGCCATATTATCGAGTATAATCTGGTTTGGGTCAGTTTACGCTTTTTTATAATCCGCTTCGCGGATTATAAAGCGTAAACTGACCCAAACCAGATTATACTCGATAATATGGCCAAGAATTAGAGTCATTCCTTAAATAATTTGACTATAAATTATAAATGAAATATGAATCAAGACAAGTTGTTTTTCTAAATAGAGATAGAATTACTAAGTTAATAATATATTTAGTAATGAATTATTTCTATGAAATCTTCTTGATTTGGAACGCTTATGATAAGGAGGTTGAAAAGACAGAACTTTTTAAAAACAGGAATTGATGGACCATTTGGAGTTAAGAAATATATTCGTCTACATGATTTGCAATACTTGTTGATACCTGTGACATTATCCATGACATTGACATTTTAGACATACCGTGAGGATCTCCCAAAACACTTAAAAGACTACTGTATTTCATAGTATTGAATGTCCCGTTCTTTTTAATTTTTCTCAAATACACGTACAAGGCCGCCATTCTTGTACACTTATTTTTGTAAATGGTACTTAAGACATACTTAAGTCACCTCTAAGGGACGCCTAAGTCTTGCTTAAATTGTGAAATCTTAGCACACTTCTAGTTACGGTCTTAAGCCTAAGAATGTACTTAAGTCCTACTTAAGCATAGTCTTAGACTTAAGTACCCTTTATGTTACGAGCCCCAGATCAGCACGGACTAAGTGCATCGACGTGCTAGACTGTACGGAGTAGTGATAGTGTGTTTACTATTGAGTTTTTATGGATATTATTTCTTTTTTTGATGCATATTTCAATAAATGGAACTCAGGATGTATATCACTTGACTTGTGCACATCTTCGAACCGATGCAGTTATCTTATTACCAGGTATAGGCATGTTTACAACGTTCGCCGCGTTTTCTCGACATGCATAAATTGCATAAGACCTGCAAATTAAAGACGCCTTTCAATTGTCCATTCAAATGATAATAATTTAAAATTGTGTTTACGGGTTTTATTGCTTTTCATTTCAAGTTTATTCTGCATACATTTGCGCTCAGTAAAAATACGTACTCGTGCAAGTAAATTTATCTTCCAAACTTGCATTTTCTTTCTTTTTCTTTTTTGCATTTGATTCAAATCAATAATTATTCAGAAGTATGATTATTATGTTGTTTGTTGTGGTTTTGAAATGTCTTGATCAACTCATGTATTCTCAAACTCTTGACCATCGGAGAAGTGCATAAGTCGATAGCCAAGCCAAAAAATCATTCAAGCGTAACGAGCGCATTGGGGTACATATCGTTACAATAAGACTAGGTATCTATAAGAAATATGGCGGAATACGGCTATAGTTTGGTATGAAACAAGTCGTACATAGATGAAAATGTTGCGTTTTTAAGAATTCATGTCAACTTTAAGCATTACGATGATTTTTCTTTCAAGTTTCTAGAGAAATGGGCGTGTCATCAAGTAACAATTGACATTGGATAGGAAACACCTTTACTTTCCATCCAAACGAAAAAATTTAACTACTTCAATGCGCTTTTTTGTATGAGCTATCTTTAGAACGTTGATTGTCATATGATGAAACGCCCATTTTTTTTAAAATAAGGGATAAAACGGTCATATTGTTTATTCGAATACCTATAGAACAGGTTTTCCATAAATTTTCAATCAAGTTGAGGATCTAAAGAAACACGTGTTCCACCAGCACATCTTTTTTGGTAACTCCAATAGACATGATAAATAAATAAATATATTTGTATTTTTCGATGATATTCGTGTTTTACAGAAGCTGTGAGTCTCTAACTCTCTCTTCCAATTTTTTAAAAGTTCCATTTTAGTGCATTTCATGTTGTTAATCCCAAAGAGTTTGGTGTCCCAAACCATTCTTCCAAGTTTCTAAAGAAATGGGCGTGTCATTAAGAAACAAATGACGTCCGATTAAACACCCAAACTTTCCATCCAAACGAAAACTTTTACCACTTCAATGCCCTTCATTGCATATCTAATTTTCTTCTGGTAGATGAGGATTTGCATTACGAAATTTTAAAAGCATTTCTTTTAAATTTGGAAGATAACTTTTCAATATCACAGATGGATAACGGAAGAGGCGAAACAAATTATCTATATATAAGATCATAAACTTGTTTCTTTTTACACCATTGATACAATGAAGCGCATTGAAGTGGTAAAATTTTCCGTTTGGATGGAACGATTTGAGCTATCTTTAGAAGTTAATTGTCATATGATGACACATCCATTTCTTTAGAGAGGAAAAACAAATGGTTCAATAGATTACCTATAGAACAGGTATTCCATGAATATGATAGCCAATTAATCTGACAGTCTACATAAACACCGAGTAAGCACGTGTTCGACCGATACATATGTATATGTGTAATGGTAACTCCAATAGATATGATAAATTCACAAGAGGCCCACGGGCCTTATAGGTCACCTGGGTATCATGTAACAACTTTCCAACAATTGAATTTGATTCATGGTTTAAACCAGAGGCTACGAATTTCACAATTTTTAAAGAGGCACCATTACTTATTATAATTATACACTTAGCATGCTTACTTTGGTTACTTAATACCAAGAGGTAAATCAGAGTAACAAAGAGAAAACGCATTTCCATTTTGTAACCGGTTGTGCACACCATCCCACAGGAACCAATGACCCTGGGGCCACATATTTCAAAATTTTAGAAGTATTAACTTGAATTTTATTTCATCATAAATTGTTGATTAATATAAAAATGAGGATTTCAAAGCATTAATTTATTTTCAGACTATGTACCCCTCCAAATACCTCTGACCCATGGGCCCGGAAATTAACCATTTGGAAAGAGGCAGCTTTCTTCATCATAAATATGTACTTAGATAATTTGATAATACCCAGGAGCAAAGGAAAAGATTTTCAAAGAATTCATGCATTTTCATAATATAAACATTAGAGCCCCGCCCTAACACAAGAAGCCCTGACCAAGGGGCCATGAAATTCACAAGTCTCAAAAGGGCATCCTTCCTCCTCATAACTATGTACATAGTTCATTGGTTTAATACCCAGGCGCAGGAAATATTTTTAAAGAAATAATTCACTATATAATCTATATACATGTAGCCCCACTAGAACCCCTGACCCTGGGGCCATGAAATTCACAATTTTGGAAGAGGTAGCCTTATTCAACATAACTATGCACTTGGATAGTTTATTTAATGCCCATGAGCAGAGAAGAATTTCAAAGAATTTATGCATTTTCACAATATAATCTATATAGACCCGCCCTAGCACTAGAACCCCTGACCCTGGGGCCATGCGTTTCACAAGTTTGGTAGAGGACTCTATGCTGATTATAATCATACCAATAGTTTGACTGCTTGATGTGCAGGAGTAAAGAAGATTTTTAAAGATTGTACTAATTTTAGTGGTTTTGGCCCTACCCCTCAAGTCCCAAGGAGGCAGGGACCATGAAATTCAAAACTTTTGTTCCCCTTTACTCATAGATGCTTTATGCCAAAATTGGTTGAAATTGGTTCAGCAGTTTCATAGTAGAAGCTGAAAATGTTCAAATGTTAACGCACGACACACGACGACGGGCGAAAACGGATAGCAATAGGTCACCTGAGTTTACTCAGGTGACCTAATAATTAAGCACAGTTCGTTGCAATACGTGCGTTACAGAAGCAGGAACTCTTTAACTCCCTCTCTTATAACATTTCGGTGTAACTCATGTTGCTTGACACGAAGACTGGGGTGTCTTAACATTACGACGAATATTTCTTTTCGTTTCTTAAGAAATGGGCGTGTCATTATGTTATAATTGACATTGAAAACATGTCTGGGGACGTTTTATCCAAACGGAAAATTTAACCACATCAGTGCGCTTCATTGTATGATGGCCATTCAGCTTTAAGGTCCAACAAGCTAAAACTAGCTTCAGTCCATAAGCGGAATTGGTCTGTTTAAGTAAAACTGTTCCCTGCAGATGACATATATGGAAGGCTTATTTTCTTTTGTCTAGAATACTTGTGGATTGGCATATAACAACTTCATGACTTCATTTTTTGGATTCTATTATGAAGACAATAATTTCAACGTTTCCTTAAGTAGAGGTGCGACATACCTTACGCAATGATATTTTTAAAAGATAATCTTAATTCAAAATTACAGTATCATCAGATGTTTGTAGACAAAACATCATGCATACCAGGGCTTTTGAAAAGAAATCAATAGGTTAAATCATTGTACAGTGTATAATTCTTTTTAAAAAAGTTAAATAAAAAATTACTTTATATTCTAGATTTTTTCTTTTTCAAACTTGCTGTTGAAGTGTACGCACCATATGTAGACATATAAAAAAGCCCACAGTGTCTTTAAGTATTGAAACTCCAACTCCAAGAAAAAAGACAATAAAGTTTAATATACGTTCTGTATGTCCTTAATATCTAATTTCAAGGCGTGCTGATTTTTCAAATTTGGATGGTTTCTGTTCTGAATAATTAAGTATTCATTCTAATTGTTGTTTTGTAAATCTATTGAATAAATTTTTCACGAGAGTTCGATGCCAAAATCTCTCTCCTCCACCAGTTCACTTTATAAGTTACATTTATCAGAAAAATTGGAACTTTTTAAAGAAAATTATTATTTTAATGAAATAAAAAGTGCATTTAAAACTTTGAAAGATCCTTGGTCATAATTAATAAATTGAAATATCACACGTTACAAGTAAAATTAAAAAGTAAAAAAAAATGAACAAGTAGAAAGCAAATAACTCATTAGCATTGCAGACTTAAAGGCATACATTAGATAAAAACAGTGAAAAACAAAAAATAAGTAAGAATAAAAAATCACATTCGTTCGTATTAAAAATGATTCAGACTACTAAGTATATTTTTCAAAATTCTGAATGGTTTATCATATCATGGACGTATCAAAATCTCAATGGTTTATCACATGTACAACCATAACTCAAAACTCTAACATGCATTTGGCTATATTTCATGGTTTCGCTTTTAAAAGAAAATATGAAAATACACCACTGTACAAAGCCATTTTACAAGCACATGTGGCTTCAGAGAAATTCCCTGAAACGACTCTCTATTGTGGAACTGCCTATCGCAAAAAGCATATCTTTTAATCAGGGAAGCATTCCACATTGATCCTAATACAAATAGAGTCATTTCGCACATGACATAGCTCACAAACAAATACACAAAAATACGTAGTATATAATAACATACAATGTATATAAACCAGAAAAAAAACATATTTACAAATAAAAATAGTAATGTCTTGCTTCTTCATGTAAAAAATAATCTTATGAAAGCCAGTTGCAAACTATTTAAAAGTATAGAATGTAGTTTAGATTGATAGAAAATCACAAAAATAGCGTATACCGGTAAGCATAATGTTTAGCGAGGATTCAATTTTGACATTATTAGCGAGGATTCCGAGATTATGATCACTAAAATTGAATACCCCTAACGATTTGTTCCGTATTTGGTTGCTAAGGCTTTCTCTCTTAATGATCCTTAAAATTTCTCCACGCCAAGAGGGTAAGTCGCTGTATGGTATATTAACGAAAGCATTTGTTGACTATCACCCTGTCAGGTCATCAATCCTTTGGTATAAATCCTTGGAGTCCACAATACAACCTTGTCTAGCGTAGTGTTTTAGCAGCTCTTTCCAAACGACGTTACATTTTAGCAATTGTTGATTTCCTAAAATAGAAAATTAAAACTAAAACTTCTACATATAAATTACGTAAATATCTATGGGAAAGAAATGATATGTGTCCCATCCAACAAAAAAATGATACTGCCAAGGAGTGTCCATTTATTTTCATGCTCAGCGTATCAAAGTTTGGACATCTCTTTTCTGATGCAAGGCATCTGGACCAAGGATCAAATACTAGTATTTCAAAATACTACATGTAACTTCTCATTAGACCCATGTAAATAGTTTGCCTTTTTCTTCCAAGACAAAGAAAAACAATTCCTCAAATGTGTAATACGTCTTCAAAATATGACTAGCAAAGTCCCGAGATGAATCTGACTAAATCAGTAGAGTGTTGATGATGCACAGGAGTTCAGAAAGTTTTTTTTAATAATGCATGAATAAGTATGGTTTTGATTCCACTATTCATATACTGCAGTTATTATAAACAAGCAACTTTGTCTTTCCATTTTGAAACAGACCCGTAGAACAAAAGGGGAGAAACCCTACCCGAACCTACTTTTTGGGGCGAATAGTTTTGATCTACTTTTAAGCTGCTTGGTCCATGCGCATTTTGATACATTTCAAGAAATAAAAAAAAAAATAAAAAAAATGAGAGATCTCCCTCATCTATAGCTTTACTGACCCCAACGAAAAAAGATTCTCAATGCCTTTTCGAAAAAACCCCTTTTCACTGTAGGGGGAGTGTTCTATAGAAATATATATTTCAACTTTCCAGTAACCAGGGCAACACCATTGCAGATCAAAATCAAAAAACCATACACAGTATTATGTATCTTGTAGTCTTTGCATGTATATTGAAATCAGACAAAATTGTAGGAGGAGTTAGTGTTTTAAAGTATATCAGACAGGCGGACGGAAGGATGACGGCGTCTATTGCATTTGCTCTTTCGGTCTCTGACCAGGCCTGGGGAACATAAAACTTAGACGAGCTCACTTTTGATCTCAAGCATTTTTTCTTCAGTGTCTTGATTACTTAGAAAATAACCTGTACACATACTTACATTCTCAATAATGTAATTGATCAGGCCATTATTGTGTAGCGTACCTATAATAATGAGTCCTTTCCTCGCCCTAGTAATAGCCACATTGATCTGATGTTGGTCAGTAATAAAACCCAGGTTCTCTGTGCACCACCCCCGTGTTGGGTGTTCCTCTATTCTGTAGTCTGGGAGGGACCTCACAGTGCTGAATATAACGAAATCCCACTCCCCACCTATAAATCAACACGATTAGGCAGGTTAGATCTCCTATTGAAGACACGTGAAAATTGATTTGTGTCATTATACTGATATACAAATGTACATATTTCTATGTGAATTGGTTAAAATTGGCCTAGTGGTTTTAGAGAAGTTCAATATGTAAAAACTTTCCAGACAAACACATAGACGACAGACGTAATGTGATAAGGACACAAGGAAAGCTCAAATAAGTATTTTAAAAGGGTTACCATGGTAACAATATTTGAAAATCTTTTTTCATGCATTTTTTTGAGAAGCTGAAAATGTATTACATGTATCCATTGTTTAAAAAATTGAACATTTCAGAAAACAGTATGATTGAAAATAGTTAATCAAGGTGTTTTGAGTAGCAAAATAAAGCTTGTAAACTTTTATAGCTAATTCAACCACAGAACTTAGTCAATTTTAAGATGCACAACCTATTCAACTCTTATAATGATTATTTTTAAAATATTTATATCATTTCTGATTCAGGGGAGGACAAGAGATATGACCAACATGTTCATGTTTTATATTTTTTTTTAGTAATTTGTTTGTTTATTGTGAAAACAACTCTCTCAAGAATTTTTCCCTTATATTGAGACACCACCACTTAAAAATAATAATGAAGATAAGATGTGTTTGTGAAACAATGATGCCCCCGTATGGCAGCCTATGGTGAAGGTTGAAGTTTCTAAAATGTACGTCAAACTCAAAGGTCAAAGTCAAAGGGTTAAAATTGTTGGTATCAAAAGAAAGTCTTGTCACAAGGAAATACAAATGTGAAATAAGAAATCCCTAGTATTTCCTGTTCAAAAGTTAATTGCCAAGGTTAATTTTTTTTAAGTGGGTCAAACTCTATGGTCAAGGTCAAACATTTATACCTGTTGAAAGTTCACAATAAATACGAATACACACGTTAAGCATGAAAGCCCTAGCACCTACTGATCAAAATTTAGGCTAAGTTTAAAGTTTGGTATTTTTCGTGTAAAAATAGGTAAAAATCCAAGGTCAAGAGATCAAGAGGTCAAAATTGGTGGTACCCAAATAAAAGGTCTTGTCACAAGGAATTAAACTATGAAATGTGGAAGCCTTGTGTATAGCCCATCCCACCTAAAACTTATGGGCAAAGTTAAAGTTACTGCGGACAAACAGACAGACATAATATAAACAAAAGAAACAAACTATGTATATAGTCAAATGGAATAAAATCTACTATTTTGGAGTCCCAAGATCGATTGTTATTTCAGGGACAGGGACTGGCTAGGGAGATTGGATCCCCCTTGGAATTTGCTTTGTTATTTGAATAAATCTGTATACTGAAGCAACTAAAAATGACTTTGGACATCCTCCCCCTTTAGAAAACATTGATCCCACGACCCACTATCATTGTTTTTATTTTGTTGATTTGTTTCAGTTTTTTTCTTTGCTTGTCAAGAAATTCGGGGCTGGAATTTCTTTGACTGAGGAGTGAACCCCCCACCCCCCTTCCAAATAAAAAAAAAGGATCTACACCAGTAACTGAATGTCACATCGACAACGGGAGATAACTTCACAATGTGAAATTCGTCTACTGTGGCATGCGATGATCTTTGACCCTTTTTGAACTTTAACCTAATTATTTGCATTTCGGTTTACTTTCCTCCAATCTATACTTAAACTTGTACTTACCGACTGTCATAGGTCCTGTCAACTTCATGAAATATGATCCCATTAAAACACAACATGAAACATTTCAATACACACCAAACTGCACCATGTGCTATCCCATTCGGCAAACCTTGACTGATTCAGTCGCCTTATCAGATGTGGGAATCGGCCGAGGTGTGCCGAATGGTGCTTAATCTAAAAATATGATAATGGGTGACGAAACCCAATGTGATGTAGTAATTTTCCTAAAGGTGTTTACATGTAAACATGTACGAGGGTTGTCCCATAAAATCGTGGACAAGTTGTCTAGTGTGAAAAATAAACATCACTGCGTTCTGAAATTTTCACTATTGGTTAGTACATATTTTAGTAATATACACAGCAAATTTCAGATAAATATATGCATAAATAAGGAAATTATGAGATTTTATGCCATGTATTGCATTATCTTATGGCGCATGGATTATAACGTCAAAGTGTCTAAAACAGCGTCACGTTTTATCTTTGCCGAAAATGAAGTTTGATGATTCCGACTTAAATTAAGGAATTTCATTGATACACATTCTTTAGTTTCCATAAACAGCCGAAGAAGCAATTGGCACCTTCATGCGATCTTCTGCTGATTTATTAGTAAGTTACGGACAATATTTTACCATCATTCAACTAATAGATATTCTCATATTGGCGTTCTACTGTGACAGCGTCTTTTGCTATTACATTAGGAGTTTGTCCGTATGTTTTGTATTCCCCAGGGACTCGATCGAAAAACTTTGCTAAGAAAACTCCTATTTCATTTGTATACTTTAGATATGGTGATATTTTTATAATTTTTTTTTCTATGGTCATTTCAAGTCTCTAAAGGTATCATTACAACATCGAAATAAAACTGAACTGTTCTCCGGTGCGCCGTTACGTCATAAAACGTCTCCATTTTTCGTGTGTTGTGTTTACCACTTTCCCATTTCGAATGCTCGAGAAACTGCCAAAAATTAACCAAATGCCTTAAAATTTTTACAAAGACTACAAGATTGATTGAGGAATTGAATTAGGATAATTTTAAGCTAAATCTTATGTATTTAAAACTTCTATTTTGAATTCAAACGTGTGTATTCTTTAATAAAACCTTGGTTTTTTGACCGTGCGCCGTAGGACAATACCCCGTGCACATTCAAGCATAATAAAATCTTCATTTTTGCCTATATTTTATCAAAAAAATTAGCAGGCTTTTAAATATGATAAATAAACATTTACTGAAATTTTCAGCTTAGTGTGTCCATTACTTTTTGAGAAAAACGCTTTGTCTACGATTTTACGGGACAACCCTCGTATAGTACAAGAACAAATTTCAAAATAATTCATAACAAGCGATGTTTTAATATAACTTTTCCATCTAGCTTATTTAAAAAAACATACTGCCGTGTGTTTGTGGTGTCGGGGTGGGG
>PRKT01000163.1:759002-774002 GCA_003671525.1 Saccostrea glomerata | reverse complement strand
GCATTGTCAAAACCTTTCATCTTTAGTGCTTCGTTTATTGCATGGCGCTGTGCATTGTATTGCGTCAGAATTCTAACTGTTGGTGGTGCCAACTTTTCTTGCTTTACCAGATAATCATACACTTTAACCTTAAATGGAAAAGAGAGGTTTAAGTGTCTTATTTTAAAATAAACTTGTTTGTTAACCAAGGGCCAATGTCTGTCAATAAAACAAGCACTATGAAATTTAATTGTTTTCTTGAATGAGAAATTACTAGTATTTTACCACAAGTTCTACTTCCACCATATTACTACGTGATTGCGGGTTTCCTTCCTCCGTGGCAACTGCCAGACATTTCTCTTCCCCTTGAACATGACAAAATAGTAGAGGTACATCCGAACTCCTCCACAATGAAAGGGGTTTTTCAACATGCCATTTTTTTGAGTTTTCCGTAATAAGATCTTTTTTGTAAAATTGATTCGATGGGAATTCGCAAATTTTAGGATGCTGAAATAAAATTATATTCTATGAGAGCTTGTCAAAAGAATGAGAGTAAAAAAACTGGATGCGTGTTCCTTTAAATATACATGTACGATAACAATTTCTAGGACTTTGCAAACATACCATTCGGTACTGGGACTTTAATTTCACTACATTGTCAGAATGCCGTTCAAATAAAGATCTGGACAGACCTAATCTACAAGCCTCGGGACAAATGATGATTGGTTGAAGTTGTTCATGATCTCCAATAAGGACTACTTGTTCTGCTTCTGTTGCAATAATTGGAGTGATTGTCTCTGGTTCAGTGCACATTCCCGCTTCGTCAATTATCAATTGAAAAACTTTTCCTTGCGTGGCTTTAAGTAATTTCGGATTTGTTGCAACGGAAGTTGTGCAGAAAATAACGTCATAATGTTTGAGCTCTTCTTGCGTAGCCTTGCTGAGTATCTTCACATACTTAATAATTTTTTCAGGATCAACTCCTTGTGGATTTATTTGAAAGAGCTTATCTAGCTGCTTTAGTTCCCTTGCATATGGTTTACCGTCTTTTCTTATCACGTTATGGAGTGAAACATCCGCTAAGTCCGGGTCGGGTCGGTTGTCTGTATTAGATGTCTTATTGATATAATCTCTACCAGGTATGGGAAACACCGTGTTTTCAATAGAACTTCCGTACATTCTAACTATATTTGGACACAGTGTTTTCAACTTCAGATGTAGCTGTCCTAATTCAGAACACCGATTTTAAACAACTTTGCAAAAATAAGCTAAAAGTTAAATTATAATTTATATGCTTATGGACAAAAAATGAACAGTTTAATTATCAGAAATAGAAACCAAGCAAATACATCGATAATACATACGTGCTACTAAATCAACGGACTTGTTGGATGGCCCACAATAGATAACTTGTTTGTGATCACCACTTTCTTTCCGATACTCCAAATTAATGTTCAAAAATAATAATATAAGCTTTATTCCAGTCGAAGTTTTTCCTGTGCCTGTAAATAAATACAACTCATTTGTAAATCATCAAAAGTTGATTTTGCAAACTTTGTTTTTGCCTTTCAGGATATTTGGGTAATTTCTGATTGAGTTTGTTATTTCTATGAACTTACTTCTAAATCAGAACTCAAACATATCTTTTTTTTTTAAGAAAACTGAAAAGCAATAAAACTTTTTTAAACTCATGTAAAGCAAGGATAGAGACCTGGAGGGCCAAATATCAGTGTAAATCGTGAAGACAGGGCTTTTTTAATCGCCTCTGACTGTTCATTATTGTTTGGCTGCAAAACTTCCTCGAATCTGTTGGGATCTTGACGTTTTCCTAAGTTTAGGTGTCGATCATCTGGAAAAAAATCCACTAAATTAAGTTTATAATAATAAATTTATTTAAATATGGTTTGTTGAATTATTGATTCGAATTAAGTTGCATAAATTAAAAGTTAAATCGTACATGTATTGCAAGTAGAATGAAATCGACAAAAATGCAGTTTTAAAAATTAGATTGCTTCACTGCAAAATGCAGTAATGCAATGCTATCTATTGTTTGCAATTTTTGCATTGAAGTTTCAGTCCAACCAGGATAATTATTCCACATAACCATTTTTCCTTGAAGTTACTAATTACATACAGTATTCAGTAGGGCTTCAATTTTCGAGTATTTAGTAGGTAATCCTACAAACTCTACAACTTTGAAGTGCAAGTGATTTATTTTAATTGTAACTTGGAGGTAGCCCAAGAAAGTATATTTCCCATGTATTATTTTTTCAGAATGTACAAAGAGTTATAGGAGGGGATCAATGATAATTACCCAGTTTAGGCATCTCTTCTCTCAAAGCTATGGACCTCGCCAGATTTGTTGCCTTATCAAGCTTGTTCAAATTTAGTTCAATGCGTCTGCCAAAGAAAAGGTAGGAAGATTTTGAATATGCAAATTGACATAATTTTACTTCTTTTGACATTTTCACCTATCATTAAAAAGTTACCTATCTGAAACTGACATCTGAAGAAATTCTATTGTACAAATACAGGTTGTGGCATTGATCATTGGGAATGTTGGTTTTCTGCTTTTCTCATGCAACTGAAATTGTATTGTAACTTCGTTATTGATTATGTCCTTTTGAATAAATTTTGTCTCCCCATGGCCAACCCATATCCATCTCCTGTATGGAGGAGAATTGAAACTATCTTCCAACGGACACCCATTCTGTGTCTCGCACCGAATGCATAGAAAGATCCTTTCAAAGGGAACAAATTTTCCATCACTCTCTGTTTTTTCCCATTGGAAATTCAAATCTCGCTGCAGGCAAAACGTTTTGTTTAATATGAAAAAGCCAAAACCAATCTTAGAACTGCAAAATCTAATAGGCAAATGGTTGATGACTACTGATAAAGATTTTGATGCACTGGTTATGGATTCCATTCGAAAAATTTCCGACCAAACTTTAACGTATTCATCTGGTGTCATCGGTCTGTTGCCTGCATGTCTAGTGGCATAAGCTGCAAAACACTCAATTGGATCAGACATGTGTTGAATGCAGCATTTCACATTCTTTGAAATTTCTAAAAGATGAATAGTTGGCACCACAACCCCCCCTTTCTGTTCAGCTCCAAGTTGAAGAGGGATCACTTGACCACGGTTGAATGATAAACTAAATTCTGTGTACTGTTGAACTATGATATCATTATATTTTTCAGAAATAGCATCAAGATGTGTATCAAGACACTCAGGGACAACGGGTAGAACCTCTCCATCATCAAAATTCTCCCCCAGTGTGTGTATACTGTCATTTCTCATTGCGTTTATAAACATTTTCCATCTCCCAATGGAAACAAAATTTACTTTTCGATGTGGGTTTAATTTTACAGAACCACCATTCGAAACAGGCGTGGAAGATAAATATTCCCTCCAAGAATATAATCGTTGTAACCAAAATAAAGTGAGAAGATGATCTCTTTTACCATTTTCTCCAAAGAATGGTTTTGAACTTACTTTCAGCAAACATAATTCAATTTCATTGCATGTTTTTGATAAAGCTGGCAATCCTGGGAAACATACAACAAGAGATTTTTCAGTGGCTGAAATGGCCAATGCATGAAATAAACGAGGTTTTTCTTGAAGTTGCCTTCCTAAATGTAACAATTGGCATTGTCTTTTAAATTCTAAATTACGACACATGTTGATTTTCCTACACAACATATCTATTTCTTTTTGTGAGTAGGGCGAGGGTTTTTTGTCAATCTTTGCATGGACAAGTCGGCCCACCACTAAATCTGCATAACGGCGTATGGGAGATGTGAAATGAACGTACGGATTTATTCCTAAAGAATAATGGTAACCATCATGACGACATGATCCTGAACAGTTATAAACTGCTGTCTTTTGTAAAGATATCCATGATTCATAAGCCATGGCTTGTTTTGGATGAAATTCATCAGTGCCAATTAGTCTTTGTACATTCTTGTACCTTCCAAAGCTGAATTCCAAATTCATTTTCTTCCAGATATACTTTTGCACTGGTATTTGATGTGAAATGGTATCTTCATGAACATTGTCTACTGAAAGCTGATTTAGCGGAAGAACAAAATTGGAAAAAACAGGATTATTTTTTACCCATTCTTCCATTTTCCAAGGAGATGGTTCGCTTTGAGTACGAAGAGGAATACAATCTGGAAACGATTCGTGAAGGAATTTTGCTATAAAACTATTCGCATGTATCATGTATTCTTCTACCATCATACGTGCATCAAGTGATTTATTGAATTCATAATATGATTCGGTGAATTGTTGTTTAAATGGAAAAGAAAAAATCTTTAACCCCAAGCGTTTATAGCGTATTTTCTTCGAAATGTCATGTAACATAATCAATGTATTCTTAAAAGCATCATCGCTGCTCTCATTTTCCGTCAATAACTTCTGAACTTCTTGATATGTAAAGGAGCGCCTTGACTTTACATATGTTCGTTTGACTTCTGTTTTCTTGTCTATAATATTTCCAGACCCGTCTATGATGAAGAAGACTGACAAAGTTTTTCTTTTATGAAATGGAAGAAGACTACATAATCCTGTTGCAATCGGTTCTGGAAACATATGATACGCACGATGGTTTCCTCCTGGATTAAATGTGGTTGATCTTTCCTGTGCTTCTAAATCTATGTAATCATCCCTTTTAACTATGCTTCCAACGTCTGCAATATGGATACCCACTTCAAATTGGGAATCTGCAATCTCCTTTATGCTCAATGCATCATCTAAGTCTTTGGATTTTTTATCATCGATAGTAAACACGTGTAGGTTTGTCAAATCCTCTCTATTTTCCTCTAATCTGATATCTGACTCTCTTTCTAGTTCACTCACTTTCTCTATCGTTTTTTCTTTGTAGAGGACAGATACTTTGTTTTCCAGGCAAATAAGGTTTAGAGATGTCTCTACATTAATTTCTGGGCCATAAACCTTTATAATTGCACCCATGGGATAAACACCTTCCCACTTTATAAAACAAACGAGAAAGGTGTATTCTTTTCGTTTTGATTGATCTATGAACTTTACTTCATCCATCATAAGCGTTTTTGTTACATCATTCAACTTGTATACGTTAACGTATGATTTTCCTCTTCTCTCAAATACTTCCTTTAATGGATAAATCTTAGGCACAGTTTTACATGCGGGTATCATGAAGCGATCGTCCATAGTGCAAACAAATACAGGATATTTTGGAATTGATTCGTTTCTTTTTGTTATGCAAACAACTTTCCCATAGATTTTATATTTAAACCGTTTGCTATTTAGAATTTCCACTACGACCTCGTCTTCATTAAAGGCTTTGCCACATTTTGATCTCCCTGATATTTCTATTTCCATTTCGCCGTCCATCGTGGTACAGACTGCTCTGTGAGGATTATATATTTCAATTTTACAATGCTTGTAGGTCTCTGGAAACTTTGCACAAAGCTCAAAACTCTGACTCATGTCAAGCATTTTTTCATACATTTCTACTTTTGTACTGAAACAATCTTTCACAAAACCATCTGACAAGTCAAGCCCAGCACTAAACAGGGTTTCGCCGATATGATTATCATCGAAAAACTCATTTTTGTAGTGTCTTAGTGATTTGTTGTAGTAATCGTCGGTAGTTTCCTGGTCATAATCGACTTCCTCATCATCGTATTCCTCCGATAAATCGTCATCGCTGAATGACTCAGATGCTGGAACTGACTCTACCGACATTTCTTCAGAGATCTTGGAAACCTATCTTACTTTGTTGAAAAATTGCCTCTCGTGTTTTGGGTACATTTCTCTGTGAAAGAAAAAATTTATTGTATAAAACATTTTAATATGATTTACTAATTCTACTCTAGATCATATAAAGCTATTGGTCCATTGGAACCCATTGTCAGCAAAAAATGTTTCGCCAAAATTATTGGCATATATATATATGGGCTAGGAAATACATGTACAATTAACATCCGCAAAAGAAACCCATTATGTGATAATGGTAATTGTGAACATCGTATGATTGTTTTCAAACATTTTTATGCTTAAGTTATTCGTTATTTTCGAAACCAAAATGAATGCAATTTTTTTTCCTATGGTTTCTTGAGTGATCCCCTTTTATCGATATATTTGTGTTAAGCTGCGTTAACGTTTTGCACTTCCCCAGGGCTGTGTTGTAAATTTTGAACCTACCTGATGGCAATAAATACACAATTTTCAACATACACAAGAACTTCCACTACAGTTTTGTGAGGACATACATGTAGGGAAGTGGGACCCAAAGAAAGAGGGGGAGGATAATACAAGTAAGTATAGATATTTTGTAAATAGGGTTTACCCTTAAAAACTCTAATATACATCGTTATCTATACTTACCCGTCTCAATGATTCTCAGAAAAAAATGTAGCAAACCTTAGGCAGAATAAAATAAATTTCATCTACCTTGGCTAATTTTTTTTTTCATTTCGATGCCAGTCTCAGTTTATTTTTATGGTAAAATTCTTGGAACGAAAACCCGAACAATTTTGGGTTGAGCTATGAATTTGATTTGTCAATGAAAACTGGGGCTTAACTTCCGCTGTCTTCCCAGATAAGAAGTGTAATCAGGTGCTATGGAAGAGCAAGCAGTCTCTGCCAACTAGTCTCTCCCGTCGTGTGTTCCTTGGCATGAGCGAAAAAAACGGAAAAATCTTTTGATTATTCAGTGTATAAATAATGCCAAAGCAACCAATATAAATGTTGACCAGTATTTCACTCATTTCTATCAAATATAATAATGTATACCTAGCTCTTTCAATTACTTTGCTTGTAAAAATATTTTGAATTCCGTTCCCTTCCCTGCGACTTGGTATAGCTTCAAAGTAGGGCGTTAGGTCGCCTCATTCTCTAATAAATAGGGTAATATTAATTAATCTGGATCTTGAATCTCGAAACTCGAATTTCGAGTCTCGAATTTCGAATCTCGTATTTCGAACCTCGAATCTCGAATGAGCCTTCTGGGCTTTCGTAAATATAGGCCTTTCAACTGCCGCTAGGGTTCGCGGTTATGAACGATAACTCGTTTTTGAAACTTGTTTAGAGAAGGTCCGAGGTATCTTACTGTTTATACGCAAGTCAGTTTTCAGCATTTCCAAAGTGTTTATTTGCTGTCAATAGAATCCGGTGGTTTTAAAAGAGCCATAGCGCATTTTATAGTCACTTTCGCCTACTCTAGTAGTGATTTTTTAAATGCATTGTTTAACCAAAATTTTGTCATCTTGCGAAAGCCAATCATTTTCAAGGAACAATACACTGTATATTGAATATCAATGTCAACTTACCGTTTTCGTAAACAAAACACTCTGTGCATTTAAGAACTGTTTTTCTGCTACCCATCTCATGCATTTGCAAATATTGTAATTAAAATCGTATCGATCTCCCACGTAACGTTTAGTAGTGCAGCAGTCACGCCATGCGATTTTCAGTAAAACAGATTGGGGTATTTAAAACATATGCGACTGGTAGACTATTGTGGATTTATAATCAACTTTATCAATCTTAACTTGACCTTTATAGTAAAAATCTAGTGCATGTTGAGCAAAACAAAAAAAAATTGTTATTTACAAGTGCATTTGATGTGTTTGCTTTTCACGTCCTCAAGGGAACATTCAAATCATTTATGTGTAAATACAACTCGCGTTGCTATAAAAAAAAATTGCTCATAACACAGATTGTTTCCTTAAAAAGAGCTAGTTTCTCAGTCACTTTGCTAAAAACCAGAGGGTGATATTCAGAATAACCTGCTTTCAACTCTCACAGAGTGCAGATAAAATCAATCTTTTGCGTAAATTATATGTGTTACCCTAGAGAAATATTACTATTTTCTTCGTATTTCGTAAATGCAGGGCCTGATTTAAACTTTGCTCAGATGGTTTAGTAACCACATAGATATAGTGAAATGACTTACATACTACATCAACCATCGAAACTCCTTGAGTTGAAGATCTCACAGACACAAAACACGAAACTAACCATTGCAGATATTTTAAAGAGCTTCGATCGATCCGGTCCGTCGACCTTAATAATTACCTGGTACCTAGACGGAACACAGTCACTTAAGGAATGACTCTAATTCTTGGCCATATTATCGAGTATAATCTGGTTTGGGTCAGTTTACGCTTTATAATCCGCGAAGCGGATTATAAAAAAGCGTAAACTGACCCAAACCAGATTATACTCGATAATATGGCCAAGAATTAGAGTCATTCCTTATAATTTAATTAAAAGATAAATAATTCAATTTTTAATGACATGAATCATTTATTTTTACATCAAATTTAAATTTACAAGTTAACTGTGATACGCGCATGAATATGCTTAGCAACGGCCGACGAGAGGACGGCAGACATCTTGGAATCACAAAGTGCAGTGCCGGTTATTTTTCAAAATTGAAAACACAGTTATTAAATGTGGAGTTTGCCATAAATCCTGCTGAAAGAATATTCGAGGATTGAAGGGAAACTATCCCGGGATTGGATGACGAGGCGGAAATGGGAACGTTAGATGACATGCGATCAATGGACTGGCTTTGGTCCTCAGTCTGCGATTTAGGAATACACCCTGGGCTGCATGTAGAAACGGTAAGTCTGCTAAGTGTGTCGCTCATGTTTTTCTTTTGGATCGTGGTACAGTCTCTGTTATAACTTCTAACCGAACCTTCACTCTTGTGTCCGCTCATATGCATTATGTGTCTTATTTCATACCCGGCATCGTTCATCCCCTGAATAGCTGTTGCCCGTAAACAATGGGCTGTGTACCTTCGGGAGCAATCAGAATGCTTTGAAATATCTGCCATAAATCTAGTAAATTGGTATGGTTTGAGTGGAATGTTGTCATACCAAATTTCCAAGTTTTCCGGGGAAGAAAGTGCGGCTTTGATACAACGATTAAACAGGAACTCGGCATTTGGATCTGTTTTTGATATAAAGAGTTTAAGCGTTTTAATGGACATTTATCTCCGGCGCTAGGCACAGCATACATACGCTTTTCCTTTGGATTTTCTGTAGAGTCGATCCCACCTTGCCAATTTTTTTGTTTTGTTTCGTGAGATAATGTGACATACTCATCGCCATTTTCATCCGTTTTGAAAACAAAAGAGTCCCGTTTCAGTTGGTGATGGAATTCTAATCCACGTGTGACAAATTGCATTGAAATTATGAACCATGTTCTGTAGCGGAGGGTGATTGGATTTTCTGTATCAAAAAGGTAAGCAGAAATTTTGAGCAAATCAGCTTGAGGTATAATTTCCTTATGTTGTGTAGGCTTTGATAGGCCGTCCTGCAGATTTTTCTTCAATTTTCCATCTAGAATGTTGTTACTAGTGCGAAATTCCCTTCCCCTAACAATATCAAAATCCCGTCCCAAGTCCTGTAGGTACATGTATCTGTTGAGTGCTGATCTGATAGATTTGAAAGAATTTTTATGGTATTCCATATTTTGGCTAGGTTTTCGTTTGTCTGACTGTTTACATGCTTCTGCATAAAATCTGCCAAGGAGTGTGTTCAAATCACCGGCAGAAATAGTCTCGAAATCTGTCAGGTATCCTAGTGATTCCATACTCCAATCTAGAAAAAAAAAGGGGGGGGTAAAAAATTGTCAAAACACCAGAAGAAACACCTGGATAGCTTAAAGAAAGCGCTTATGATCATATGTCATGAGAGATTTGGGTGCAATTCCCAATCTGGGTTAAAATAATGGTGTATTGATATATTAATATTGCTTTACCCCTTTCAACTTATAAAGATTTTTTACCTTGAAATAATTTAACACCCCATTTGGTGTTCTTTTTAGTAGATCTGGACTGCCTTTTCTCCTGTAGGTCAAAAAGTTCCTTTTCTGTGGCAGTTTTGAACCTCTTACATGTAGATTGTCCAGAAGGATTTTCAAATTTTGGTGGCGCAAAGTTTTCTTTTCTTTCAGCAGAAAATGCAGCCTCTAATTCCTTAATTGCATCTTCTGCTGATGTGGAAACAATTTGTTCCAGTTGGAATTCGTCATCAAGGAGGAAGTCAAGAGACCCCCAGTCTACATCATCTTCATTCTTTGTTGATTGATCAAGATGTTGATTTAAATTATAATTTAAATCAAAGTTTGATGCCATGTTTAAAAAAGATGTTTATAAACAAAGCAGACGTTCTGTGACCGGATGTCACAGAAAACATTACTCACCTAAAATCAATCCTTAATTTTTTTGCTAAATGTGCATAAATGGAAGAAGAAATCTTACTTTAACTAATATATCAATAAAGTTGACGAAGAATTTATACTTTTTAATAATTTTATTTCATTTACTAACTTAGTTACATAAATCATGTAAACAAACAATTACATGCATATGCATATGTAATATTTACATTCACATACATAAAAAGTAGTTCCGGCAGGGGTTGTCAAGGGGGCGTGGCACCAGAGCTAACCAGATTATACAAAATGGAATAAATATTTCCTGTGTGTTTAACCAATAAAAATGCACGGTACAAAAAAATTAAATTATTACGGAATATTCAAAATTGATTTTAAAAAAATCTTTAAAGAACTATTTTTTAGCGAACTGTTACCCGAGAAAAGAGAAAGATGCTATGTCCTAGATGGACCTAAATTAAAATAAACGCCAAAGATCTGTATTACACATTGCATGCCATACAGCGAGTTGTCTATAATGCCTTGAGACCTCTATCAAATTTCATTAATGTTTATTATTACCTAATCAAATGAATTTTGTTGTTTTATTGGAGATTTAATATTTTCATCTATTCTGTATGTGTTTTCAGTTTTTCTTATCTTTTCAAATCGATCTATTGACAGGCAATCTATTGACCGGTCAATAGATTGCACGTTCTATTGACCGGCAACGTATTTCGGGAAAAAAAACCGATCCGGGTTTCAAATTTAGTTGTTTGTACATGGTAAACAATCATCTTATTCAATCTTTGACATTGATTTTAAAAATTGTGTGATTTCATTAGTCGGATATTTTATTTAATGAGAGTTACTTTATATAATACACTGTAGGACATGGAGACCGGTCCTTCGGATGAGACCTATAAATCGAAGTCCCGTGTCGTAAATAGGTGCACTGCTGGCACGAAAAAAGCCCCTCGCCACCGGCAAGTGGTGGCGTCTCCATATAAGGCATATGAATGAATTTTTTTCGAGAAGAATGTAAACAATAATTTATACAATCTTTAATTGATTTTACAGATGCACCATATCTAGGTATAAATTTACATGCAATATGGTACGGGAACCTTCTGTACTGAATATGCAATTGTGAACACTTAATACGGAAAATAAGATTAGGTAATAAAACAATTATTTAAAGCCTGAGCATTCAATAGACCAGAACATTTTCCCTCTGTGCAAGGAACAGCTCAGTGTGTTCTATTGCCCTCGGCCGCTGGCCTCGGGCAATAGAACACACTGAGCTGTTCCCTGCACCTCGGGAAAAATATTCTGGTCTATTGACTGCTCAGGCATTAAATAATTGTATAATATTTGGACTTCCCTTCCTCCTTGAAAAGCCTCAATCAAATTGAAAAAAAATCCAGCTTATATTAAGATACATTGATACTCTGACTTAATGACACACATGTCGCTCATTCCTTCAGGAATTTGTTAAGTTGAAGTGCTTTTTTGTCCATTTTTTTTCCTCAAACTCTCCTACAATTTGATTGTATTTATCTAGCACATACATTTCTTTTGGAAAATCATAGGAATTAGAAAAACCATTTCATATAGGTGAGCAGAGGGTTTTAAGAATATAAGGTATCGGTAAACACTTCAAATGCTCACGATGGAAGTGATTTTCAAAGTTATGTTAAGTATTTCAAGTTTTTCTTGTGCAAAAACTAATTTTTGAAAAATATTTTAAAAGGTATTACAGGAAATAGTTCAATGTACAGAAATCTTTCCGATTATATCCTTTGACTTTTATAATAATGCATGGAAGTTGGGAGCAAATCAAAGATAGGGAAAAACTATCGAAATGGCATGAGACTTTATTACAATAAATTTTATTAGAATGAGAAATTGATTTTTACAGAATAGACGAAAAATCTTATACCGTGGGACAATATTTTCTGCATACAATAGAACAGACATCCTCACAATGTCAAGGGTTTGTGATTTCTCGAACTCCACAGAGTTGACATTGTGAGGATGTAGAACAAACAGAATAAACATTCATTAAGGGAAGTTTCAGTTCAAATTGTCCTTATTCTTTGGGGGTACGAGTTACTTCTTCACTTCTTAGAAAATTTCATAGGGAAAGGTTTTATTGCTAGCGCTCTCTCGAGCGCTAGCAATTACGTTAGTACAAATTCCTTGAATACGCATGCTCGGCCGCCATGGTCGTGCATTCTTGGAAAACTGTGAAAAACTACTACAGATAGACCGTACGATATCAATTTCGTTGTATCGTGTTGTAGCATGAAATAACTGTTTATTTATTGTGTAACTTACACTTTAAAGATAACTTCATATTTATAATATTTCAAATTCTGGGGGTTTTTTTTGCTGACGGAAAAGCCCGAATCATTATCTGATTGTTCTAAACAATGACAAGGGAGGTTATTGTTTTTCCAAAACTCCAATAGGTCACCCCCCTTATTTCTTTACCTTTGTGTTTATAAAATACGCCTCACAGAACAATAATAACTTTATCACTCTCCAGCCTTGATAAAAATTAAAGAATTCAGCAAAATAAATCACTTGATCACGAATCTTCCTTTCTGTGTTTAAAAAATGCTACGGCGCTAGCTCACCTATCTTTTTAAAAAATAAACTTGTTAAAATTAAAACAGTAAAATTATCTTGACATATCTTTAAAGTCGTACCTTTATGCCTAGGTCACATTTAAGACGATGGGTCGGGCGACTAAATTTTTCTGGTCCTGTCGGCTGAAAGAACATGATCGGCCGACACAGTATCGGGCGACACGGAACAGTCACATTATTTCCTAGGGACACCGATGACTTGGGTAAATAACACAAACGATCTTTTTTCTTTAGAAAATCAGCAATATTTTTCATAGCAGCTGACGCAAGTAATGTTTGCAAGGCAAAATGGCAGAATACTTTAAATTTGTGACTCAATGTTGAAAATGTGTGAACATTTTGTATGGAATTGCATAAAAGTAGCAAAGAATATTTAAGATTTCTTTAAATCTTCTGGAATAATTATTTAAGTTTTTTCCGTTCAAAAAATATATATCAATCCATGCATCAAAATTTTGTTTGTGTTATGTATCATAATGGGTTAAATATTCTCAAGTCGGCCATTCGTCGCCCGATCATCGAGCTCTGAGCTACAGTTTGATTTTTAACGTCGGCCGAAATAATGAACACCGTTATTGTCGAACGATGGACGACCGTCTTTATAAACTAACTCCCGACGGTCGGACGATGATCGAAGGCTGGTCGACGGATAACTTCAATTGAAGAATAGGCCACCGACGCAGAAAAAATTATAACTTGGACCGATGGACACAAAAATGGTCGGCCGACAAAAAAAGAGGTCAAAATCGGGCAAGACAACGGCCGATGAACTGCCGACTGTCACCCTAAGAATCCCATTTTTGCTCCAAAACCCGTCGGCCGTTGGTCGTTTTGGGAAATGTGACTGGGGTTTTAGTCTCTTTAAAGCCGTCCAGGATCATTGCGACCTACGCTAATATCTGAACACTGAAGGTTCATTTGTCTTGTTTTATTTTCGATTATCTGAAATACGTAAGATATAAATTAATTTCTTAAAATATTTAGGAAAAAAAAAACTTTAACGTTACATAAATATATTTACATTGAGTGAAATTTTCTTTTTTAAAATCCATCAGAAATCCATGACGTTCTTCAAAATCTCTATAACACACACGGAACCTTGTCACGGCGCGTTAAAATACACAGAAGGAACTACATGCATATTCAATACTCTAGGAACATCAAAATGTACATTGTTTTGACACGATTTGATAAAGAAAAAAACCCTGTTAAATTTACGTAAAAATACAATAAATGTGCGTTTAAAGTTCATCTGTCACTTTTTTCTCTCGAAATTTATTAAATCTGTTCAGATGAATTCATTTAAGTGTACTATCTGAAGTGAAGGTTATTACAAAGCAGTTATAGACTGAAAATCGGGAACGAAATTATTGAGTGGACCTGAAGTTGAAAATGTTATCCGTGTGTCCTTGGCCACCTTAGGCAGCATTTTCACCTTCAGGTCAACAAATCATGTCTTGTCCTCATATCCAGTCAATAATAGTATATTATTCATACTTGTTAAGAAAAAAACCCATACTTACTGATTAATACCAGCAAAATCCATGAAAAGAAATTAATGAAGAAATCGACTATGTTTCTTGGGAACCAGAAAACTCAGTCAAATGATACTTTTTAAGACTTTTAAAACAGGAAGGTTATGTAAGTTTCCAATACCCATGGAACAGCAGTCAAAGTAAAAATTGTATAATTACTCTAACTTGAATCAATCATTTTGACAATCTTACAGAAACACTTGAGAAAATGTAAATATGTTTTTATTTTAAAAAAAAAAACAACAACAGACAAACAGAAAGTCAGATTGGTTGGCCTACTCAGTGGTTGATTATAGAACTTAGTTCAAAGAGTGCGAAACTGGCAATAAACTGTGCCAGGTGACCTAAAAATGCTTAAGTTCAATCCTTTTTTTTCATAAAGGGGAATAGATTAAACAGTGAAAATTTTATATACAACAAGAGGCCCATGGGCCTTATAGGTCACCTGAGTATTGTGTAACAACTTTCAAACAATTAAATTTGATTCGTGTTTTAAACCAGAGGCCATGAAATTCACAATTTACAATTTTTAAAGAGGCACCATTGCTTATCATAATTATTAACTTAGCATGTTTACTCCATTTACTTAATACCCAGAGGTATATCAGAGTAACAAAGAGAAAATGCACTTCCACTTTATACCCAGTTGTGCACCTCACCCTAAAGGAACCACTGA
>PRKT01000163.1:684924-754250 GCA_003671525.1 Saccostrea glomerata | reverse complement strand
AAGAAGATTTTTAAAGATTGCATTAATTTTAGTGGTTTTAGCCCCACCCCTCAGGCCCCTTGGGGGCAGGGATCATGAAATTCACAATTTTTGTTCCCCTTCACCCATAGATGCTTTGTGCCAAATTTGGTTGAAATTGGTTCAGTGGTTGCAGAGAAGAAGCTGAAAATGTTCAAATGTTAACACACGACGCACGACGACGGACGAAAACAGATAGCAATAGGTCACCTGAGTTTACGCAGGTGACCTAAAAAGAGACATTAAATAAACAAAACAAAAAATGACATGCAAATAAAGCAAAATGATGGTACAAAATATTTAAAAAAAACCTTTTAAGTATGCTTAATTGAGATACGGTTTTGTTAAAATCTTAAACTCTGGGAAATTGGAACCATAGACTAAAAAAAATATGCCCTGAAATCCAATTAACAAATTAATAGAAATGATATGACCTTTTCAAACAAGACGATTAAAATCCTTTTAAAAATTAACTTTCAAGGGATCTTATGGCAAAGTTAAGTGATGTAGGAATCAATTGATGTTGCAGTGATGTGAATGCTGAAGAAAAAGTCACAGTATAATCATACACTTGTGCTATTTGTTTCCTTGTGAATTTCAACATTCATTTTGATTCCTATTTCTCATTTTACTCTATGTTTTCATGCAATCCAATTCCCTGTAATTTTCAAAACAATCCGTGTCCCCAACTGTATTTCGGTTACGATAGATTTCCTTTCATCTTTTTCATTTGCCCAAAATTTTTTCCGAAATTTTCTTTTAATTTAAACTAATTTTAATTTCTTCTCTTTCGCTTCAACGGAGTGAGATTTTGTTTCTCAGCATCCACAAAGCAGCCCAATTGGTTGTAGTGCCTTATCAGTTCTCTCCAAACAAGATCACATTGAAGCAGTTTCTTATTTCCTAGAATAGCCATGAACTATGTTAGGATTAAAAATTAAAAAATGATAATTATACAAGGAGCAAGCTTTTTCGTGTTATGTTATATATTAACCATTTTAAATATTTTTATGAAATAAATAATTGTTCTCTCTTGTCAGATACATTAATGAAAGAAATTATACTATTCAATTATGGTTTAAAAATTTTATATCAATAGAGACGCTATAACATAGGGTTATGATTTCTGGAAAACAATGAATTATACCTATGATAATAATGCCCTTTCTGGCTCGGGTGAGGGCAACATTAATTTGGTGTTGATCTGTAATAAAACCTAGGTTATTCTTGCACCAGCCTAGTGTAGGATATGATTCAATCCTGTAATCTGGTAGTGATCTGACAGTGCTGAAGATCACGTAGTCCCACTCACCACCTAGGAATGGAAAGGAAGAAGAATTGGAGGTGTTGCATAATGAACTTTGCTTTTTGTCTCATAATATAACAAAGTACATACCTTGACTGGATACAACCGTATTAACTTTATAATTGATGAATCTTCTCTCTTTTAGAGCCTCTCGTATCGCAAAACACTGTGCATTGTACTGCGACATAACTTTAATGTTATGCGTTTCTATTCCGTCATGAGACATCAGATAATTATAAACTTTAACCTATAAAAGCAAGACAAAATGAATCATTTTCTTCTTATGTTGAAAAAGCATTGTGATTATTTATATTTAAATTGGAATTTGAAGGAAAGATGGAATTGATTTCAAATGGATTTTAGGTTGGAGGATCGTTAACATTGTAGATCTTACCACATGTTCTACTTCTGCCTTGTTGCTCCGTGATTGCTGATTTCCTTCTTCTGTGGACACTGCTAGGCATTCTTCTTCTCCTTCCACGTGACAAAACAAAAGAGGGGTATAAGGATTTATCCATATTTGTAAAGGTACCTTGACTTCATATTTTTTAGAAGGTCCAGTTTTGAGTTTTCCCTTGTAAAACTGTTTTGATGGAAATTCGCAAATCTTTTCATTCTAACAAATGAAATACAAACATCTATTAGCTTTTATTGCTTTTTCACATTGAACGTATGCATGTATAAATAACTCAAATGTTCACAAAAATACTCCTACCATTCTATACTGGATGTCTAAAAACACAGCATTGTCAGCAAATCGCTCAAAAAGGGATGTTGAAAGACCCAATTTAGCGGCTTCTTCACAAATAATGATTGGTTGGAGTTGTTTATGGTCACCAATGAGAACTACCTGTTCTGGTTTTGCAGCAATTATTGGAGCCATGGTTTCTGGCTCAGTGCACATCCCTGCCTCATCAATTATGAGCTGGAATATTTTATTTTTTGTAGCTTTCAGAAATTTTGGATTTGTTGCGACGGCAGTTGTGCAAAATATAACGTCATGATGTTTAAGCTCCTCCTCCGTCGCCTCTGAGAGTAATTTTTTATACTCAATAACCTTTTCCGGGTCAATACAGGTACCATCTGGATTTTCCCTGAACATTTTATCAAAAGCTCTAAGTCTGTCAGCAAATGGTTTTTCTTTTTCTCTAATTAAGTTATGTAGTGACACTTCTGCGAGATCAGAATCCGGTCGATTGTCTTTGCATGATGTTTGATTAATGTAATCTCTACCGGGAATGGGGTATACAGTACTTTCCATGGAACTTCCATACATTCTTACCATTTTCGGAGAGATATCTCTTAAATGCAATCTTATCCATCCTACATTGGAAGGTAAAAAGAAGCACTTTTAGTGCATAATAAGTGTTTTGAGCAAGTTAAAGGATGTATTCGCTTCAACAAAAGAATTGACCTATAGGAGAGAACAATTTCTCGGAAAAAGTGACATTTAAATATTAATCTTTATTTGTTGTTTTCTGTCATACATATGTCTAAATTTTTCAAATTTGTATTTTATACCTAAAATTTATTATTTACAACTTTACAATAAACCCCCATAGTTGACTGAAACACCATTTTGTCCATTTTTATAGACGGACTAGCTCAGTTGATATATAAGTTGGTTTTACTCCGTGACATGCTTCTTTTTAAAGTTGCGGGTTCGAATCCACCTGGCACCACACTTTTAAAGTTTTAAATTTCGCCTTTTCAAAGACAATTTAATTTTTTTTAATAGACTTGTGTATTTTCCTTCAATTATCTATCGTTTATATATATATATATATACCCATTCTTGATACAAGAAAAACTTAAGAGATGTCAAATCGTAACAATCAAATGTACAGTTGTCAGTCAGGCGGAACAAACCTCAGTATAAGTACAATTTCGCCGAGGACAAGAGTAACTCACTCTGTGTTATTTAATACAGATATTCTTGACAGCACTGGGCTGCGTCGATTTTCAGTTGTTTATATTCCTTAGAATTTAATCACATTGATTTTGGCTACATATATCAGTAACTGTACTCCCTTGATTTCATTTAGCCATTTTAGGCCTATATAATTTGCACACATTGATGACATTTTTTATTATATCCACGGATAAATAGCCTAGACATAAAGAATAGAATTTTATAGACAGTAGACATTACCATTATGCAGAATGAGAAGTAAAGACAAATATCAATTATTACATTTGGAGATATTTACATTTGCAAATGTTTTCCTTTATATAACACTACTGAAAGCAAGCGTCCATAACTTTGAATACATACGTGCTACAAGATCAACAGACTTGTTTGAAGGTCCACAGTAAACAACTTGTTTATGATCACCACCGTTTTCTCGAAACTTCAGATTGATGTCTTTAAAAAGCATGATGAGCTTAATTCCAGTCAAGGTCTTCCCCGTGCCTATTACAATTGTAAACATCAATTGCGAACAATAAACTGATTAACTATATAAGGCGCCTCAATGAAGCATTGCTTGACTTAAATCTTTGGCTTTTAAAATATCCAATTCAACCTAAATGATCTGATAAAATACTTGTTTACAACTTTCACTAAAAATTCAGAAATTGTACTATATTGAAAGCTGAACACATTTCTTTAAAAAATCAAATAAAGAATGGTTGGTATATAACTAACCAGGTGGACCCTGTATGAGAGTAAATCGAGATGACAGAGCCTTCTTTATAGCCTCTAACTGCTTTTCATTGTTCGGTTGCAATGATGCGTGCATCACGTCGGACTTTGTTTGTTTTGCCAATCTCACGTGGATGTCGTCTGTAAAATAACACGTGATTTTGTTATTTCCTGGTGCTAGTCTAAACAAGAAATATGATAGTAGTATTTTTTGGAAAATCACTTACCTAAAGATTGAATTCTTTCTCTTAAAGCTATTGACTTTGCAAGTTGTTCTGCATTTTCTAAACCTTTAAAGGCATCCTCAATATGCCTAAAAATAGAGAATATATTTTTGATTCATCCGTTGATTACTTATTCATTTAAAGGTTAACTCATTTTTGTATTAATAACTTACTTGTCTGAGTCAGACATTTGAAGTATTTCAATCGTGCACGATGGACTGCTTGCATCCCTCATCGAAGGTTCTGGTTTAGGACTGTCTTTGTGCAATTTAAAGTGTACTTTAACGTCTCCACTTGTTTTACCTCTTTGAAAAGTCTTTGTCTCCCCATGACCAACCCATATTCTTCGTTCATTTGGTGAACTTGCTATTCTTGCCTGCAAAGGTTTTCCATTTATCAACTCACATCGAATGCAAATAAAATCTGTTTGGTATGAGACACACTTCTCAGTATCTTTTTCTAAGTGCCATCTGAAGTCTATATCTCTCTGCAGACAAAATGATTTTAAAAGTATGAACGAACCATCGTAAGTTTCAGTCGATCCATGAAAGTCAACGCGTAAATCATTTATGACTATTGGTATGGATTTTGTAGCATTGGTAACAGACTCCATTCGAAAAATGTTGCGCCATCTTTGAATATATTCAGAAGATGCCATCTTTCTGTTTCCTGCATGTCTAGTAGCATATGAAGAGAAACACTGGACAGGATTAGACATATGCTGAATGCAGCACTTCACATTTTTTGTGTTTTCTAAGATATGAATCACTGGCGTTAGCATTCCTTCATTTTGCTCAGCTCCCATTTGAATAGGAATGATTTGGGCAGTGCTGAAAGTCAGACTGAAATCAGTATACTGTTTTCCAATTATGCCATCTAATGTCTCAGAGCTTGCATCTAAATGAGTACCTTGGCACTCAATAGCACTTGGTAATACTTCCTTTTCGAAGAAAAAATTCTCATCCAGTGAATTCATATTGTCGCTAATAAGACATTGTAATAACTGATTCCATTTCAAAAGGGTCGAAAAAAGTACTCTTTGATGTGGATTGATCTTAACTGGTCCCCTTTTAGAATTTGATGCATTAGAGGAAAAACCAAGTGCTGAATATAAACGCTGCTGCCATGATAAAGTCACTATGTGCTTTTTATTTTTAATTTCCTCTAAATCGGGTTTTGATTTTAGCTTAAGTAAATGATATTGAACTTCACCACATGACTTTGTTAATTCTCTTTGACCAGGAAAACAAACTGAAAGAGATTTTTCGGATGCGGATACGACCAAGCTATGTAACATAACTGGATGTTTTTTGAATTGTCTTCCAAGGTGAAGTAAACGACACTGTCTCTTGAATTTTCTGGTTTGGCTTCCATTGATTTTTTTGCACAGCATCTCAACCTCTCTTTGAGAGTAGGGTGATTCATTCTGGTCAAGCAGAGCATGCACGAGACGATTGGCAATCAAATCTGCATAACGTCGAATGGGTGACGTAAAATGAACGTACGTTGCAATTCCCAGAGAAAAATGTCTTTTCTCATGAGATGACCCCGAACATCGATAACTTGAAGTCTCTTGAAATGACATCCATGATTCATACGCCATTGCTTGAAGTGGATGAAACTCGTCGGTACCAATTAATCTCTGCAGATTATTCATTTTTTTCTCTTTATAACTTGATTCCATTGTGTCCCATATATGTTTTTGTAATGGTAGTTGTTGCAATAAATTGTCTTTAGGAACATTTTCAAAAGATAAAGTTCTATTTGTCGGAAGTTGTTGATTTTGAAGCGATAAGACGAAATCTGCAATAACAGGGTATTTCTCTAACCATTCATTAATTTTGGAAGATGAGGGTTCGCTCTGTACTCTTATAGGAACACAGTCTGGAAATTTTTCAATTAATGCCTGGCCTATAGTTTGATTAACAAGAATCATACATTCCTCTACTATTATATGAGCATCAAGATTCTTGAAATAAGAGTTATCGTTGTCTTCGAATGATGATTCAAATGGAAAGGAGAATATCTTATGTTTCAAGCGTTTTAAACGAATGTTCTTGGTTATGCAATGCAAATTTTGAAGATCATGTGCAAACTCATTGTTTTCATTTGTTTCTGACAATAGTGTTTGAACTTCTTGATACGTAAAACGTCGCATGGATTGAATAAAAGTGCGGTCAATCTTTTTTTCCGAGACATTTCCATTTTCGTCGACTTTGAAAAAAATCGAAATCGTTTTTCGTTTCTCTCCAGGAAGAAGACTACAGATGTCTGTTGCCACAGGCTCAGGAAGCATATGATATGGTGGGTTGTTTTTACCCGGATAGAAAGAATTTGACCTTTCTAGTGCCTCTCGATCGATAGGGTCATTCTTCTTTACGATACTGCCAACATCAGTAATATGAACACCGATTTCAAATTCTGTGTCTGATATTTTTCTAATACTAAGTGCATCATCTAAGTCTTTCGAGTTTTTTCCATCAATTGTAAAAACAGACAGAGTATCTGAAAAATCTGTCCGTTTTTCTGTTATTTCCTGATCTGGCATTTGCTTTATTATTTTTTCTACTTCGTTGACTGTATTTTTTTGATAGAGTACAGATACATTATTTCTCAGACAAAGCAGCCTGAGTGAGGTTTTCACATCGCATTTTCCATCATACATTCTGATGACAGCTCCCAGGGGATACAATTCATTCCAAGCAATGAAACACACAAGGAAAATATATCCTTTTCGTTTTGATTGATCGATTGATTTAAGTCTATCAAATATCAGATCCTTTCCTCTTTTGTCATACTTATAGATCTCAACTTGAGATTCTCTTTCTCGCTTTGAACTCAGAATACGTATTTTGGGAACTGTTTTGCAAAGTGGCTTCATATGGTATGTTTGATAATGATCAGGGGTACACACAAAGACAGGATTTGTAGGCAAGGCTTCATTCCGATTCGTTATTCCGATGACTTTTCCAAATATTTTGTTGCAATCAATTTCAGTACTCTTATTAAGATGCGCTGAACTAGGATTATTCAAAATTTCAACAACCACCTGATCTTGATTAAAAGCTTTTCCGCATTTAGATCGTCCTGAAATTTCTATCTCAAGATCCTCATCCAAGGAATGACAAAGTGCTCTGTGAGGTGTTAAAATTTCTAATGTACATTGTTTGTATTTGCTTGGATTCTTTTTGCAAAGATCAAGAGATTCCTCTTTGCTGCGCATTTCATCGTAACATTTTCTGGTTTTGACACGCTTAAAGCTATTTACACAACCTTCTGAAAGATCAAGACCATTTTTTAAAAGGTTTTCATCGATGCTTTTATTTCGGTTTTCAGGGTCGTAAAATTTGCGTGATTCTTCATAAAAAGTATCTTGTTGCGATTCTTCACCTTGTGATTCACTTTCCTCATCCGTGGATTCAAAGTCGGTGTCAATTTCTTCCAAATCTTCATGGGGTAATGGATCGAATTCATCTTCAGAAATTAGTCCCGGAGCACTGATTTCTCTTGCATTTGGCCTTTTTAATTTCGAGTGTGATTTAGCTTGCGCTTTTGGAGGTTGTTGATGTTGTTGAGAATTCCCTTCATCCGATATTTTTTGGTTTCTGTGTCTTCTCCTTCGAGGTCTTCCAACGGGTAAATCGAATTCTGTTACGTCTTTCCAGCTTTTGATAGGACTATTAACTTCAGCAATTGCATTATGGACCTTTTCAGCTTTGTATTTCTCGTCCCATGGGTCAAACGTCCCACTGCCTTGGTTTAGTTGGTTAAGATTATCTCTTCGTTTTGCTGCAAAAAAAGTTTCATTCTAGATGTCTATCTAGGTGAGATTTGATAAAAAAAAATTAATAAGATACGTAAATATGATTTTCATAGAGATGTCCTACGTCTGCTTCTTGATTTTTTCTTCTTTAATGTTTCATTTGCTGGATTTCTTTGTTCTTGAGACTAGAATGTAATGAAAAAATAAGAGACCCATTAGTTTTAGGATCATCTGTGTGTCTCTTCACAATTTTTTGTTGATCCACAAGTCTACCTTTTCTTGATCCAGGGAACCCTAACACATTTCAATTTGGACCAGAGTAGTAAGTGTGAAAGAAATAAACAATATTTATGAAGTCATTTTTATATCCAAATCCAATTTAAATCCAATTTTTTTCATTTTTAAGCGATTTTTAAAAGCATTTCACTTGGTCTGTCCCACTACAAACCGTGATTTATAGTTTACTGTATGTAAATTTACAATTTAT
This sequence comes from Saccostrea glomerata, assembly GCA_003671525.1. Taxonomy (NCBI): domain Eukaryota; kingdom Metazoa; phylum Mollusca; class Bivalvia; order Ostreida; family Ostreidae; genus Saccostrea; species Saccostrea glomerata. The sequence continues at coordinate 745,808 of PRKT01000163.1, read as the reverse complement.
AGGCAAATTAATGAGAACAAGAATTATTGGACAAAATTTCACACGAATTGTAGTGGAATCACAATAATTTTGAAGAATCTATTTTTATTCATTCTCTGTAGCTGCTGGACAAAAAAGTTCATTTGCTCCTCAGATGCCTTTAGTGACGAATACAACTTTAAATTGAAACTGGCAAGTGGTGGCGTCTTAAATTATGCATTTGAAAAATCTCCAGAGAACAGTAAAAAAAGGAACGATTTTTTTAAATGGTGTGGTCAATATGATCCCAGTAGTCCTTGGAGTGATCGATTTAAGACCAGATGAAACTCTATCATAGCCCTTTTCCAAGTGGTTATAACTGTGCTAACTTTAGTGCTCTGCATTATAGAATGTTGTTAGCATAGAAATATGAAAAAATCTGTTTAAAAGGTATTGCAATTTTTGAAAAGAAAATGGCGAAGGTGTCTAAAATGAATTTATCATACTGTAAATCATGTTTTATTCACGAGAACTTTATTTTCGCGTAAGAACGCAAGACAATTAACTCGCGAAAATTTTATTTTTGCATTTAAAAGTATTCCTTACGATTATATGGAGGAAAAGTGACAATTCGTGAAAATTATGTCTCGCTGATAAAGAGTCAATGACCATAATGACTATCTCACGAAAATAAGGTGTCGCAAAAATTTATACTTACCTACAGTATTATAGCCTTTAAAGTTTTGAAAGTTAGAAATAAAATTTGCATGTCAGAGCTTAAAAGATCAGAATGACAGTGTGATATTCTTTTTTTCGTTAAGCTCTTCAGAAATGAAATAAGAGAGTTTCACCAGTAAACTTCTTGTAAAACTTTGAACAAACATTAATCAGGATTTATTTTGTAGCTATCTCCTGCCTTATTGCAGCCCGGAGGACCGGGCTGCTCTATACATATAAGTTTAAGTGTTTTTGTATGGGGATTGGGGTGGGAGTAGTAATGTAGAATTAAAGGTTTTCTAAACATTGAAAAGATTGTTAATCACAATGTTCTTTCCGTTTATAAATTACGAGATAAATAATATATTTACTTCCATAAAGTGAATTCAATCTGTAAAAATATATATGCTTTTCATATTTAATATATATAGTTACTTATCAATTACTATCGAAACAACGACAGGTCCCCCTTTTCAGAACATCGAATTTTACTTCTCGGATAAAAACGTAACTTGCACAGTTCGTGTCCTATATTCTAAAATTGAAAATTAATACATTTTTAAATATAAAGGTTGCGTGTGTCTAACTTCAATTTATATTTTATGCAGCCAACATTTACTTGAGAAATTGATCAAGTTTAAAATGGTATCGTTTTTGATTGATTTTTATCCGACTACAAGTTCATAGACGCATGCCCTTTTACGCATATCGAAGCGGTTTGTTGATCAAGATTCATTTTCATTGTTTACTTTATATATTTCCCGGGCGACAATTGATGGATACATCAATGTTTTCTTGTGAGTTATTGTTTTAAGGACCCTCTCTACACAAGTGCAAAATTTTTTTTTGACTTTGAAAAAAATATATTGTATAAAGGAGTTAATATTGAGGTTGTTTATTTAATTTTCACTGTATGGTGCGTGGCATTTACCCCCGGGAAAAATGTTCAAAGACAATAACAGTATCCCTGAATAGAAATCACTGTTAAGTGATGTTAAGAATGCTTAAATTAATTACAAATTGAGTAGTATTTTGTAAATTTCATTTTTTTAGAATTTAGATCTAAGGGCAGATCACTCTACCTAAGAATCAGAACTCTTTAGTGTGCAGTGTACATAGAGAGGGTTCTTAAGGTAAAACCTGATTCTTCGCATTAGAATCCTTGATTAAAGTATGATAATTTTAAATAGCCTTGTGCCTGAGAAGAATTCAAAAAAGATATCAATGTAAAACGTAATAACTTGATACTGGTTCCAGAAAAGACTTAAGGTATGAAAGCCCAGAAGGCTCATTCGAGATTCTTCTGGGCTTTTGAACTTACTCGTTTGTTTGAGTTATATGGAAAATTCTAAATACATTATAATATGTCTAGCTCATTGATTATTTTTTTCTTGTCTTATTTTTTCCTTTCTCAGGGCAGTTCCTGTCATTTGGGAAAATCAATTTTAAACACTTGAATTTTTTTTTGGGGGGGGGGGCAACTTTTGTAGAAATTGTTATCCAGTGGTTTTTTAGGAAGTCAAAAATTGAAGGAAAAAAAAATACAATTTTCAACGGCAAATAGAGAGCATTCGACAATCAGAAACCCAGATTATCTGAAAAATATAAATAAATGCAAATAATCTTTTTAGAAGTTTTTGATATTTTTAAATAGCACTTTATACTTGTAAAAGCTTAAATTTAATCCTACCATGGTAAAGCCGAAAGCATGTGTATCTTTTATCCACTCTTCATCAACTTCGCTGTCACTTTCTGGGGCTTTTTGTTGATGTAATCTTGTCACCAATTCCTTTATGTACATAACAAAAACATTACATATATATAAACCGTTAATAATTTGTTACAAAATTATGAAATAGAAATATGCATTTAATTTGATTATTTTCAAAGATACCTGATCATTTGCCTCCTGTGCTCTTTGAATGGCTAAATCTACTTTCCCAACTTTTTCTAGTGCGTGGGCCCAGAGAGTTAAAAGGGGTCTAAATTCGGGATATTGTTGGAAATCTCTCCGTACTGAAAAAAGAAAAAAAAACTTCAATTCATTTCTTTTTTGAATGACAATGAATTGATATAAAAAAAAGGGTACACCATATTTTAAAGCAAATTTTTTTCTGCGTTCGGGTTTTTAAAAAATCTATTTTCTGATTAGTAAAGTCACATGTACAGTCCTAATGAATTCAAATTCGTTTACTAGTAACACAACACTTTAATTTTTTTTCTTGAGTTTTTTTAATATTCTTTTGACAAATCACATTCATATACAGTCAACCTGTTCTAGAAACTAAGATACCATTTTGTTTAACTTATCTCCAGACCCTTATCGTTTGAAAAGATAGGCACTTTGACTATACATGTACATTGTATCTAACCTAGCTCATCCTTTTCACGCAGGTTACATGTATTTCACTCTGGATCTTACTTACAGTTCATGCACATTCTGCACACTAGTTCGCCCAAACCCTGTGTCAAAAAAAATTGTGAACTAGAGAAATTATTCAAACAAGTAAAAAGTACCAGAAATTTAACACTTTTCTATGTATATCTGCCAAATTTTCACATAAATTTAGGTAAGAACAAAAGAAGTACGATAAAATAAAACCAGTGTCAAAAGAATTTTAAAAAAAATTATAGAGATTGTAAATTTCACAACATGGACATAATTTTTTTTTAGATTTTTGTCTATTCAAAGATTATAATATATATGAATAGTAAATACAGAACTTATATAGTTAATAACTTGGATGAGATTGCTCAACTTTTTTTCAGATGTTTTGTATAATTTGTTAGCAATTTTTTTAATAATACCTTGAACCACTTTACCTCTTGAAGAAGTTTCCAGCCACTATAGACAAAATATTTAAGTAATTCTCTTCGTATAATTTCAGTGGCGGTTGGATTTCCGGCATTCAGTCCAAACATATGGTCATATGAAGTTCTTAACTCGGCCATGCAGTGCCAAACTATGGGATGTTCTGCCACGGAGTACTCGTCTATGACTTCTTGAATTTCTCTAAGCAATTTGAGTTTTCTCTTTGTAAGCAAACATGAAAAACATCATTAAAATTTATCTGGCTAAATCAAAGACAAAGAGACATAGTCTAATGTTTAGGAAAATACTATTTAAGGTAGGTCGCGGGTTTACTGCATAAAATTTCTTACGAGAAAACATATCCTGAAAATTTGATAAAATGTTCCTTAGAATTTAAAGCGTATCATCTGCAATTTTTATTAAATTTGCCTTAGTAGTTTTAATGTTATAGTACTGTAAACGCGGTATAGTTTTAATCCTTTTGACGCTTTTACCATTGAAATATATGGGAAAATGACGTTTTTAAGCCAATTTTTTGAAAATAGTTTCTTTTAAATAAGGTTGGATAACTTTTTAAAGACGTAGACGAATAATTCAGGAATTTCAAAATGTCAAGATGAGGTAAAATCAAAACCATTAATATAAAAAAATCAATATGTCTTCTCGCTAGTTTTTTTGCTAAATAATTTCAAAGTTTTCTTTTAAAATGCTAAAATTTAGCGTTTATCGCGTTATCAATATCTATAACGTCATTAATTTTGTTGAACGTAGTCACGTTTACAGTACGAGTATAAATATATTTTGACCTATGGAATATGCAAGAATTAAAAGGTGATATCGATACAAAATTTAATTTTATTTTTCATTTAATTTATTGCGGAGACATATTAGGATGACCAGCAACTTATTTTCACGAGTATTATGAAATTCATTTCTGATCAAAGTCAAAATGAACGGTATAAATAATCCTCGTGTAGCGACATTGACATGCAGCGATTAGTTGACCGCGAGTGAAAAAATATTAGTACCTGTATTTTTAAGAAAATGCATGGTCAATAGGATTTCAGGCATAAAACAAAAATTTGAACACTTTATTTGAAAACGGTAGGAAAAACACCCCCATAATGAGGAAATAAGTGGGCGGGGGGGGGGGGGGGGGGGGGGCTGCAATGTTCTTTCTATATTAGTAGCAAGCTATAGTATATGGCTCTAAATCTCAAGCATTTTTTTACTTCGAATTTTCTGATTTAAATTTCAATACGAAAAATGTAAAACACTTGCATTTAGCTTTTATACGTTGAGCTTTTGTCATAAAAATATAAAGAGAAAATTATACTTGTAAATTGTTAACTTTACAGTGTTTTGTAAGTCTTAAAGTCTAGGTGTTTGAATAAAGTTGATTTTTAAATGCATTTCACAATTATTAACAAGCAAAATAAGGCGAGTGAACGAGATTAAATACATAACAACCAACCAATATTAATTATGATAATTTAAAATAAAAAACCAGGAAAATACTTGTATTTAAATATACATGTAACTCGTTTTTGATTGATGAGGATTCATTTCCATCCTGAAAAGTATACGCGTATTTTCGCCCCAGCTTTGATTTGAAGTCAAGTTCCTCTGAGTTTAAAATAACGTGCGCACATACAATCCCTCAAGTTTCTCGCTAAGCAATTTTTTATTCATGATAACTTTCTTTCTGCAAGCCATAACTTTTACGCTGATTTATTCTGATTGACTTTAAGCAGTTTAGTTACACTTCAAATATAATTTATTGCTTTCATTTGGTATTGTATTTAATTAGTCCTAAGACATTACATGTATATAATCACACCAGAATTCAGACTGAAATTTATATTTTAAAACATGTACGAGGTTTACGTACAAAAGCATGCACTTTGTGTTAAATCTACTTTTAAATTCGTACAGACTTGAAGTCATTTGCAGAGAATTAAACGGGAAAGAACGTGACGTTGCCTTTGTGACGTAACTGACGTCATAATCAAATGTGCACAAAACAACCGCTCGAATCGTCAAAATTGTGTACCAAAATTGATGACAAAAGCAAACCCGCGACCTACCTTAAGAATCAAATATGCTTGTATATGTATTCTTCGGTTCATTACCAACCCACTTCCTCTTAATAAACAAAACCCGCTTCGACCTTAAAATAAGGGATATTGAAATTGATTATGTTACTTTTGTACGAACTCGTAGAAACGTATACGACGCATACTTCAGCCATTCCATCAACTTTTGTGTGTGAAACATCAATCATGATGGGGTATGATTATAAATTAGGAGTTTTCATTACAATATTTCGACTTTTTAAAAATATCAATGTATAACTGCATGTACTCGTAGATACTGTAAATGTATTAATAAATATCAGTTCGAAAAACCATACATACTGCTATGAAAATACTTGGATCATTCAGAACGCTGAACCAGACAGATGTTGGGTCCAAATTTTCGGAAGAAAGCAGCTTCACTGAATATTAATGAAATAATAAATGAGAATTTTTAAAAAAGTAATTAAAAGTGTGTTTTATGTTATTTTACAAATTTATGTCAAAACAGCGTGAAGAGTAAAAATATATGTTCCAAAGCTATAACTATAGCACTAATAAGACAAATAAAAACTCGTTGATTCACCTACTGAAATACATGCTAAAATATAATGTTCTCAGAATACGTGGACAATGAGACTCCCTAACGACACTTAAATGCAAGTAGAAACTTCATTGAGGGTTTTGTTGTTGATAGATTTGATTTCATCGTCTAGATATTGGCATTGTCTTACTTAGATGTTGACGGTTTTTGTATAAATCCATTCAGTAGAATATTAAGCCTCTTTTTAAGCGTAAATTAATTAATTATGATTAAAAGATGCTTTATTTGCGACAGAATGAATTTATATAAAAATGTAAAAAGAAACAGAGTCTAAGTATGACAGTGCGCTAATTTTATATTGAATTTATGAGAAAATGCATTTTGGTTCTGAAGTTCACAACATACACGTATTTATAAAAAAAACATCTTACCTCTGTAAAAGCACTTTGTCTCTAGGAATGGGTCAAAAACCTGTCCAAATTTAAATGAATTAGGAAATTTATTTTGATATTTTTCTTTTGATATACACATTCTCTTCAAGTGCCCGTAAAGATTGTTTTTCCCTGCTTACAAGATTTATTATGTTATTTGTAAATGACTTTTTTTTCAAATTAATTTTCGAACATATTAACAAATGTGTATTCAATTAAAGAATCTTTAAACAAGATGTGTTTTTGAAAACACTGATGTCCCCGTATGGTAGCTTATAGAGAGGGTTGAACTCTCTCAAATGCATGTTAAAAGTGGGTTAAATCTTAGGTCAAGGTCAAAAAATATTTAAACCAGCTGAAAGGTCTTGTCACAATAAATACACATGTGAAGTATGAAAGCTCTAACTCCAACTGTTCAAAAGTTATGGCCAAGGTAAAAGTGTGGTATTTGTTTGTAAAACAAGGTCAAACTCCTAGGTCAAGGTCAAGAGTTCAAATTTGGTGGTACCTAACGAAAGAATTCTCTCAAATGCAAGTCAAATCCAAAGGTCAAAAGTGTTGGTTCCCAATGGAAGGTCTTGTTAAGAGAAATACACCTATGAAATATGAAATCCCTAGTTCTAACAGTTCAAAGTTAGATCAAGATTTAAGTTTTTAGATACCCGGTAAGTGTGTCCTTTCCTCTCTGTCTGTCTGTTGTCAACTTTAATCTAGCCTGTAACTATTGAGTGGATGGGGTTATAGCTTTCATATCTCACAGGTGTACTCCTTGTGAAAAGATCTTTCTTTAGGTATAAAGAAGTATAGTTAGTGAATAACCTGTCCTGTATCTAAAAGATGCAAACAGTGGTTGTATATTTCTTTCGCAGTGTCTTCATTCTCCACTCCGCTGTAGTAAATTTCACCAGACTCGTACAGTTGTCGGGTAAATTCTAAAGCCTTTGCATTATCGTGATTCTCAATACATACCAAAGCTGCCTGGAAAAAACTTAGCCAGTTCTCGTCTGTTTCCATGATTTCAAAATTTAGTGCCCTCTTCAAATTACGTCTTTCTGGCAATTGAAACAAAAAATTTTGATTAGTGAATGCTTCTGAATATTTACACACCCCTCTTTATGTTTTACAATACTCCTGGCCATTAAATTGACAGTTAGTTCTGACATGGTATAAATATTTTTTTTTAATGAGCACTGTTGAAAAGCCGAAATCTTGATCCTCAAGGACCGAAATGGGCCTGTGGGGATCCGGGTTAGAATAGGTCCTCAGTACCCCCTTGCTTGTCGTAAAAGGCGACTAAAAGGGGCGGTCCTTCGGATGAGACCGTATAAACCGAGGCCCCGTGTCACAGCAGGTGTGGCACGATAAAGATCCCTCCCTGCTCAAAGGCCGTAAGTGCCGAGCATAGGCCTAAATTTGCAGCCCTTCACCGGCAACGATAAAATTCGGGTTCCAATTATTCAAGCAACGAGGGTATTGCATATCAACAAAATTCATATTTATTTATTTTACATTATTTCTCTGGACTCTAAAGTTAGAATCTAGATGCAATCGCTCTTTACGCATAAATCAACTATTCTTTTCCAAACTTATTGAAATAAATAACAAACAAAAGTAGTATGGGTTTGATTCTCTTATATCGTACACCATAACAAGCTTCTATTGTTAAATGGTTAGAGAGATATTTATAATAGTGATCAAATTAGATTAAGCGATAGTTTAATTATGCAGTAATATTATTTTGGGGTTATCTTGGTTAATGTTAATCTTACTTATCACTATTGTTCTGTAGGAATGTGTTTACTTGATATCTACCAATACAGATACAATGTTAAAAATTCAGAATCTGTAATCTTATCAGCAGAAAAATAAATACATGTAATACACAAATTATCAATCATAAATGCAATCATTTTGATAACATCACAAACAATTATCAAGCAAAATTATATCATTTTATTGAAAATGCTTCGAAAGTTAGCCCTCTCTAGTTAGTATTGTTGAATATCGATCTTTGTTCAATGTAAAGAGAGATATTTATTTATTTTTAAGTTTTTTTTCTCTCGGAGAACCGTGTTTTATAAATAAAATTGATATTGCACAAGACATTTAATTTATTCTTCACAGTTAGCTCTTTGCCCTCTTATCATTAATATGAATGGTTGGAGTAAAGACGAATAGGTTTGGATCAAAATAAACATATTCCAGTCATTTAACAAACCTGGACTAGTTTTTATATCGATGACGTATCAACGAACATTAGTTACTTTCATTTATATGTGGAATTGATATATCCATATAAACATAAAAATACAAACAAGAGGCCCACGGGCCTTATAGGTCACCTGAGCATTATGCAACAATTTTTTCAGTTATTGAATTTGATTCATGTTTTAAGCCAGATGCTATATGACATTCACAATTTTGAAAGAAGCACCATTGATCATCATAACAATACACTTAGCAGTTGCTTAGCTTGGTTACTGAATACCCATATGCAGGGTAGGGGAACAAAAATGCATTCCAACTAACCAGTAGTGCCCCTAACACTGTGACATAAACCCCTGACCCTAGGTCCACACATTGCACAAATTTCAAAAAGGCACCCTTAATATCAAAAAATAAATAAATGTTTTATAAATACAAAAGAGCAGATTTCAAACAATAAATTCATTTTCAGTATATAAGTAGAGCCCCCACCCCACCCCTGACCCTGGGGCTTTGAAATTCACAATTCTGCAAGATTAGGGCCCTTGCTCATCATAACTATAAAGGTAGTTCATCTGCTTTATACCCAGAGACAAAGAAAAAAAATTTCAAAGATTTAATGTATTTTCATTATATAATCAATTGAGCCCCGCCCCCCTAACACCAGAACCCCTGACCCTGGGGCCATAAAATTCATAATTTTAAAAGAGGCATTCTTGCTCATCATAACTATGTACTTAGTTTATTTAATTCCTAGGAGCAGAGAAGAAGATTTTCAAAGAATTCATGTATTTTCAATATATAATCAATAGAGCCCTGCCCTAACACCAGAAACCCTGACCCTGGGACCATAAAATTCACAATTTTGGTAAAAGCACTCTTGCTCATCATAACTATGCACTTAGTTAGTTTATTTAATACCTAGGAGCAGAGAAGAAGATTTTCAAAGAATTCATGTATTTTCACTATATAATCAATAGAGCCCCGCCCTAACACCAGAACCCCTGACCCTGGGGCCATAAAATTCACAATTTTGGTAGAGGCACTCTTGCTCATCATAACTATGTACTTAGTTGGTTTATTTAATACCCAGGAGCAGAGAAGAAGATTTTCAAAGAAATAATGCATTTTCACTATATACTTATTTAGCCCCGCCCTAGCACTAGAACCCCTGACCCCAGGGCCATGAATTTCACAATTTTGGTAGAGGACTCATTGCTGATTACAATCATGCAAACAGTTTGACTGCTTGATGTCCAGGAGTAAAGAAGAAGATATTTAAAGATTGCATTAATTTTAGTGGTTTTGGCCCCACCCCTCAGGCCCCAGGGGGGCAGGGATCATGAAATTCACAATTTTTGTTCCCCTTTACCCATAGATGCTTTGTGCTAAATTTGGTTGAAATTGGTTCAGTGGTTGCAGAGAAGAAGCTGAAAATGTTCAAATGTTAACACACGACGGACGACGAACGACGGACGACGACGGACGAAAACGGATAGCAATAGGTCACCTGAGTTTACTCAGGTGACCTAAAAATACCTCAGAATTGACATGTCTGTTTTATTTTTGGATATTTTACAAGAAAAAGTTGTTAAAGTGATGACTTCAACTTTTCAATCGCCAAGATCACTTAGTTATGTTGCAATATACTTTTTAGCCTGCATATGGGGATTTATATATCAGTTAATTCGATAATCAAGAGCATTATCAATTTTTAGAACGAGGCAGGCTATTGAAAAACAAGTTGATAATTAATGGTCGATAAAATGACCTTGTCAGCAAGTCAAAATATATAATTATATCAAATGCTGATCGACGTCACCATTATTACAGAATGAAACTACGGTTTTTCTGTCTTTTCCGATGAAGACAATGAGCACTCGGAGGGTGTGATCGGTCAGTTGGGAATGCTTATCTCTCCTCCTCGATACCTGACCCACTTCTGATGTTTTTGGAGCTCTGTGGTGTTCCTCTCCCGATTCGTATTTTTTCTAATGGACAATTGGGATCGGTCGACAGGGGATGCTTCCTTCTTCTGTGCTCCTGATCCCACCTCTGGTGATTTTCATAGGCCCGCTTTTTACATGTACCCTGTTTATACTTCGTATTTCCTTCTATTGATCGTCGTAATTACGAATATTGTTTCTAACTTTTCTTTTGTGTAATTCAAACAAAGCGCTGCTCAAAATTTCAGAAATATATTATACATAAGAAAAAGTACATGTAGAAGCTGAAGTATGGTATTTTTATTGCGATACAGGTAGTGTACTTTGAGAAGTTATCATTCTGTCATCTTTGAAATAATATTTGTCTGCCCTCTACAAACTCAGGGTAATACAATAGGTACAAACTCAGGGCAATACAATGGGTCTGTAGGTAGATCTGATTTTTTTTCCCCGGAAAATTTCAATATTCTTGTTGATTTGATTAGAAAATTCAGGAGAAAAAAAGACCGTTTTCTCAGGCTAAAAAGTTTTGAGTCGAACCATTTATAATAAGTCGGTAGAGAAAACAAACAGTAATTTTTAAAACATAAGTGGTCTCAATTGTTATGATAATTATTTGTTCAGAAACAAAAAGGAAATTAGACACAAAAGGAAATATTTTAACAGATAACTATTGAAATAAAAAATTGTATCTTTTACATACCGTTGTCATGTTTTTCTCTTTAATCATTCTTCTTTTAAGAGTACTTTCACTGTAGATGTGTATTACTGTTTGAAACATGATAAAAAATAATATTTTTTGTAAACACAACTTAATAGTCTTATCATGTTTCATTTTCGCTTTTAAATTCTCGGAAATATGCACGAATAAGTTGGTTGACTGCCAAAAATTACCCATGTAAAGATTTTTTTTCCTTTTACGTCACACTTTAAGAACAATATTTTATCCTTTAGAAAAATCAATATTATGGCCGATTGATCCAAAACGAGATTGTTGTTCAACACATTAAATGCATAGTATACATCATGTTCGAAAAATATACCTTTTTTTAAAGAGAGGTATTGAAATACTACCCTAAAGCGTAACAGACAGACAGATGGACGGACTTTACGCTTTGGGGTACCCATCTCTTATCCGCAACTCCTCATACCACTGAATGAAATTTGATGAAACTTTTACAGAATCTTTATTACATATTGCCATTGTGCACCTTCTATTTTTCATTTTGATTTGACATATATTTTGGGTTTCTCACAGCAAAACATGGACACTCCCATTATATTCATATGGGAGGCGGGGGAGGTATCATTTAGTGAGCTCATTGATCACAGTACCTCTAGTTAAAGTAAGAAAATTTATTACCTTAAAGAAGTCAAATTATTTTCACCAGTTACTATTTCCCCTTGACAGAGGGTTCGCCAGGATATTGCTTTGTGGCAAGTTTGTTTGAAATTGGTTTTTCGTATCTTGAAAAGAAGTCGAAATTTTAAACAGTTTCCAGTCCGACGGACGGACGACGGATAAAATGTGATCAAGAAGAAAATAAAGTCGACAAAAAAAGGTAGAAACTGCTTTTTCCCTAAGCGCTCGGTACTTTAAAGTCAAGGTTGTGGGTCCTTCGAATGAGACTTTGAAAACCGAGGCCCGCTGTCATGACCTTTCACTGACAAACGTCTCTATTTGAATGGAAAAAAAATCTCAGACGGGACGTTAAAGAACATACAATCAATAATTCCGCCCCAAGATATAGTTCCCCATGTAATGATGGGATTCAAACGTAAATCTGTAAGTAATTTATCTTTTAGTCCGCACTTTTAACCTTAACATAAACAAAACGTGTTGGACTAGAGGTTCAGGCAAAAAAAATCAAAAGTTGAGGATCGAACCTTGGAAAAACATTCAAAGTCTTCTTGTGTTTCTTTTAAATAATTTATTTAATAAAACAATAAGCAAAGAATAAGTAGCACATAAAGCAAACTTTGAAAGATCCAAGGTTTAGACATTGATTGCAAACTCATATATATATATCATGAATTTAAAAAAAGAAGGTAAAATTGGAGGAAAATGGAGAACAGAAATAGAATAGTTGCGTACTTGTTAGTAAAAATTAAGGACATAAAAAGAAAACTGATGTGATTTCAATGGTTATCACATGGTGTTAAGATCAAAATGTGAGAAAAACATGAAAACAAATCAGATGAATTATTAAAAGTCTTTAGCTAATAAATAATAAAAATCACACTAACATTGTAATCAATTAAAAAATACAATAAGCTTAAATTCATTCGTACAAAAGAAACAAAACAAATCTTATCTCTACTCAGTAAAAACTAATTTTACAACAAATCCATTTACAGTGTAATTTCAAATGATATGAACATATATAACAAAGACGACAGAAGAGTAATTTTTTTTCAAAACAATTCTAAGCATTAAATTCCTCCCATGTGGCTTCTCTGACTTTCCTTCTTTTCTTTATACGTCTAGACTTTACGGATTCCGCGTCCAACACACAGCCCTGTCGACCGTAATGTTTTAGTAAGTCGCTCCAAACATTGTCGCATTTCATAAGGTTCTTGTTTCCTGTACAGACAAAAATGGAAAATTAATAACATTTAAGTTTTCAAACATAATATATTCTGATATACCACATATATAAAATATTCTTTTTCATAGCGATATTGCATTGGTAGTGAACCTACTCAAAAGAAACCTTTAAACCTTGATTTGATAATCTTCTTCTCCTTTAAATGCATTTTGATTTGAAAACATTTCTCTAAATGAAAATTGGATTCAAACAAGAGAAGAACAAAAAAATACTAGTAATGTTTTGAAATTGCATTGAATAGATCATTCCCATAAATTCATAAAATAATGTGAATTCACTGACAGTTATTCAAATTTATATATTAAGGAATGACTCTAATTCTTGGCCAAATTATCGGGTATAATCTGGTTTGGGTCAGTTTACGCTTAGTTTAAAAAAATTGAAACTGACCCAAACCAGATTATACTCGATAATTTGGCCAAGAATAAGAGTAATTCCTTATAAATAAATTTTAAAATGATTAAACAAATTTGGATGTAATATTAAGTTGCTTTTCATGAGTTCAAATTTACCGCGCAATAATACAACCGTAGTAACGGAAGTGATGAGAAGCGAGGGGAGGTAATAACTGATACATAGATCTAGAAGCCATGATGTTTGTTTACATGAGGTAAGATCGAGTAACTGTTTAAGATTAAAGGTACATTTATTAAATATGGATTTTTCCATGGATTCCGATCACTGGAAATGAGGGGATTGCATGGATAAGATGATTAAGCTGGTCGTCAAGGGGATGTGTCCCCATACTAAACCAGATTATATAAAAATAATTTGCGTTCCTTTTTGGAAATCAACTAAGGAGAGGCGAGAATACAAACAAAATTAAATTATTTTCTTGTAACCTATAATAATGAGTCCTTTTCTGGCCCTGGTAAGAGCCACATTGATCTGATGTTGGTCAGTAATAAAGCCCAGATTCTGCTTGCACCAGCCCAAAGTAGGGTTTGGTTCTATTCTGTAGTCTGGGAGGGATCTAACGGTACTGAATATCACGTAATCCCACTCACTACCTATAAAATGACAGTAATTACATTACATTTACTGTTATTTTATAGAAACAACATACTTTGAATGCAACAATGACTGTTGAAATATTAATTTAGATATTTTTTTGGTCAGAATTCAGTGTCTTAATATTTGTTACCTTGAAAAGATTTATTTAACTTCATCAAACTTATAACTTTGATGATATAAACCAACTTTAATAGCTACAGACTAAATCCAAATTAAGTTACACAAATTCATTACAGATAAATATATACTTACCTTGACTTGCCACAACTGTGTTTACGTTGAAATTAATGAATTTTTCCTTTTTCAATGCCGCTTTGATGGCAAAGCACTGGGCGTTGTATTGAGAAACAATGTTGATTTGAGATTGTTTTACTTTCTCCCACTGAACCAACTCACGAAAGATTCGAACCTACAAAGAAGAAAGTATAAAACATTTCAACATCTAGTGAATGATAAATTTATTTTACAAATTAAAAAAACAATCACACATTATGAAAAATAAGACACAAAAAGAGAAAAAAAGTTTTTAAGTAATTCCATATATATGTACAACCTAGAACTTCACTAACTGTATTGAGTTTACGATCATGAAATATCCTGAATTGCAAATGTGCTGGAGAAACGTGAAATGAAACATTGAGATAAGGAACATCATTCAAATTCCCACCCGCTGTGTGCTTCTTGTCATGATCGGGAAATAACGGAAAATACGTTGTGTTGTTTAGGGTTATTTCCTAAATATATATCATTATGATATCTTAGACCAAACTCTTCTCTTCGGTATCCTTTAACCTTGTTCAATTAACCGTAGCTTAAAAACTTAGGCATGCTTTAGACAAGAACATAAAAAATTGAATCAAGTACGAGAAACCACTATTACTATTATATAGAAAAAATTACACTTGTGATGTTGATCGTGACAAGGTCACCTAAATTCAGGGTTAAGACATAACCTCTAGAATGAACTTCAAATGTTTCCCCGTATTAAGGCTGGTGTACGTAATGTGCGACAGAATGAAAGTTCGACACCATACTTCTAATTTTTGTGAGCCCATTTTTAAATTCAAAAAAAGTTTGAAGAGTGAGTTGGCAATAGTTCTTACCACTTCTTTGACCTCTGCCTTGTTACTTTTTGATTGCTGATTCCCTTCCTCGGTTGTAACACTCAAACTCTCCTCCTCACCCTCAACATGACAAAACATTTGTGGAACGTTTGGTACACGCCAGAGTGATAAGGGTTCATCCACCTTCCATGCAATGGAAGGCATCGTTCTTAAATTTCCTCTGTAAAATTTGTTTGAGGGAAAATCGCATATTCTTGGGTGCTGAAAAACAAGAAAAATCTATAAATTTCATCAAATTTTACATCATATCTTTTTTTTCCAAATCCAACCCTTTGTTAATATGACTTGTATATTAATTTGAACACCCACCATTCTATATTGACAGCTGAGGAACACAGCACGATCTGCATATCTCTCAAATAACGACTTCTCCAATCCAAGTGAGGCTGCCTCTGAGCAAAGAACGACTGGCTGAAGCTGTTTATGATCACCAATCAGAACAACCTGTTCCGCTTTAGTGGCAATGATTGGTGCAAGGGTTTCCGGTTCAGTGCACATGCCGGCTTCATCTATGATAATCTGATAAACGTTTCCATGTGTTGCCTTCAAAAATCGTGCATTTGTTGCTACGGCAGTGGTACAAAAGATGACGTCATAGTATTTCAACTCTTCCTGGCAAGCCTTGCTTAGCAGCTTTTTATAATTCTGTATTTCGCCTTGATCAGAAAAGCTTGGATTATTTCTGAACATGTTGTCATAGTTTCTTAATTCTTCAGCACTTGGTTTTCCGCGCATTCGAATGAGATGATGTAATGAAATATTTTCTAGTTGTGGATCCGGTCTGTTGTCTTTGCACGTTTTACTTGTGTTACCTCTTCCAGGCATTGGAAAAACAATGTTTTCTAGAGAACTACCATACATGCGCACAATTTTTGGAGAGTATTCACCCAACTTTTTCAGCATCCATCCTTGAAAAAAAAATTGCTATATATATTAATAAGAAGTAATTAAAAGTAATAAGTTAAATTGAGTCCTTGGGGAAGGACATCCAAATATGAAAATTTTTCTTTCGTTTTGTCTTTTCTCATCATACCCCCGCTTGAAAAGTGGGAGGTTATATAGTGATGGGATGACTGTCCGTACGTCTGTAGGTCCGTCCGTCTGTCACGCTTTGGGGTTCCAATCTCCTATCCACAACTCCTATTATACCACTGACTGGATTTCAATGAGTTACATAGTGACATATTGTACACCTCCTATTTTACTTTTGGATCGGACATATATTTCGGGTTTCCCTTAGCAAAACATGGACACTGCTCTTCTTTCTATATAATATTGAAAGTTATCCATCTCTTCTCCGCAACGCCTCCCATGCCATTGAATAAAATTTAATATTTTCACAGATTCTTTATTAGATAATGTCATTGTGACCTCCTATTTCATTTGATCTGACACTCATTCGCGTCTCTCAGAACAAAAATTGGACTGTGCAATTTTAATGGTATGTGTGACAGAGGTATCATTTAGTGAGCTTATTTCTCATAGTCCCACTAGCTTTTACTGTTTTGAGCCACTATCCATTTGTGACCTTGTATCTATTTATTATGCAGATCCCGACACATTTGGAGAAACTGTTTTGTTAATTTTCTGATGCTGTATATATGATTTGTAAACTTTTTCAGTTTAATCTGTACTTTTATTAAAGAAAATTTCAGAACACAAAAATACATTTCAATTCTTACGGGCAACTAAATCCACAGATTTGTTTGATGGACCACAGAAGACAACTTGTTTGTGTCCTCCTCCTTCCTGTTTAAGAATATAATTGATTTTCACGAACAAGTATATCAGCTTTATACCAGTATATGTTTTTCCCGTGCCTGCAACAAAAAAGATATACAGTACATGTACATTGTATTTTTTAAATTTAAATTTCCTACATCATTTATCCTTATTCATGATATTAACAAATTAAAAGGCACTTAAACAATACGTCAATAGCCACAAACCTGGAGGGCCTTGAATCAGACTGAAACGAGAACTAAGCGCACGTTGTATCGCCTTCAACTGCTGCGTGTTATTTGGAGCTAGACCACATATAGTCACATCCAACTTTATTTTTCTGGACAAATCCAAATGGCCTTTATCTGAAAAGTAAAATACATATGAAATACATCTACTTTGAAAAAATTGTATTAAGTTTTCCTAATAAATTAATTCGAATAATAGAAAGTTATAATGACTATAATCAAGCAATCGGTTACCGAGTTTGGGGATCTTCTTTGTCAATGCTATTGCTTTTGCCAATGCTGTTGCTTTGTCAAGACAGCTTAAAATTGCTTCCACTCGTCTGTAACAAAAATTCCAAAAATACATATAAAAAAAGAACAAAGAACAAAAGAACAAGCAACAATCCAAATACTCAAATTTTTAAATGAATTATTTTACTTAGACATATTACTTGTCTGCATCAGCTTTCTGAAGAAGTTCAACACCACACCGTGGTGGAGGATTAGAACGCATTTCTGCTGTTGGTTTGGGACTGTCCTTGTGTAATCGAATGTGGATTTTCGTTTTGCTGTCTTTTTTGCTTTTCTGCAAAATGATAATTTCTCCATGTCCTATCCAGATCTGTCTATCGTCAGGCTTTGTTTCTGTGGTAGGTCGGGAAGGAACACCATTCACCAACTCACATTTAATACAAACGCAGTCAGAACTCAAGAGGTATTTTGACTCTTTTTCTTCTTCGTTATTCTCTTCACCAAAGATGATAATTTTCTCAGATAAACATCCAAATTCTAGATCTCTTTTTACACAGAATGAATTTCTTAATGTAAAGTTACAATCACTGTAATCTGAACGACCAGAAAATTCAACAGGCACATCATTTATAACAACAGAAATCCCCTGAGTCATTTTTATAGCAGATTCCATGCGGAAAATACTCAACCATATTTTTACGTATTCAGCTGGGGATTTAATTTGTTGTGGAACTCTTTGCGTTGAATAACGTACAAAATACTTCACCGGATTTTCAGTGTGCTGAAGGCATAACTTTACATTGTTCGTTAATTCTACCATTTGAACAGACGGAACCATAACGCCTTTTTTCGGTTCTGCTGTTAGTTGCACTGCCAAAATTTGACCATGATTGAAACTCATGCTGAATTCGCAGCATTGTTGTATAATGTTTCCATCTCGAACCTCTGAGCTGACATCAGACTCTGTGTTGAAGCAGGCAGGAACAGACTGACTCATATTCACATCTTGATGACCCGTTCCGAAAAAAGCATCCTTCAGAAGAGAATTCTTACCACTCAGTATTAATTTTAAGATCTTCTGCCATTTTGGAAATTGTTGATATGTCACGTGTTGGTGAGGATCTATTCGCACTGCAGGTCCTTTCTTCTGAAATCTAATGTTTGGGGCATATCCTGTACATGAGTACAATCGTTGCTGCCAAGAAAGCGTAGCTAGTTGTTTAGATTCTTCATCGGATGTCACTAGTGGTTTAGCACAAACTTTCATCAAAGAATAGGGAATATCTTTGCAGTCTTTCGGTAATTTTCGCATACCTGGAATATGCAATGAAACATCTTTTTCCGACACATTTTGAACCATAGAATAGCTCATCCGGGATCTTTTAGAAAGCTTTTTTCCTAAGTGAAGAGCAAAGCATTGTTTCTCAAATGACTTTTCTCGCTTTGTAACATTGTTGATTTCATCACACAATCTTTCAACTTCTTCCTTTGTGTATGGAGACGATTGCGCATCAAGTGCTGCATGAATAAGTCTCTGAACTATAATATCAGCATATCTCCGAATTGGAGAGGTACAATGAACGTATGGGAAAATTCCAAGAGAAAAGTGACATCCATCATTCTTAGAAGTGATATCTCCTGAACAAATGTATTTTGCAGACTCTTGAAAGGCAATCCATTCTTCAATTGCTAATGCCTGTTTCGGATGGAGTTCATCGCATCCAACAAGACGAATTACTTCTTCAAAATTTCCTTTAGATGCATTTGAGGTCATTCTTTTCCAGACGGACAGCTGAATTGGAATTATTTTATTTAATCCCTTTGGAAGTTTTCCTACTTCAATAGTTGTGCTGTTTAGCAAAGGCAGATGTTGAATTCCTAGCACAAAGTTCCCAATGACTGGATTAGAATCCATCCATTCCCTTACTTTTTCTGCTGAGGGTTGCTCTTGAACTCTGAGAGGCAAGCATTTCGAAAATTTACTCCATAGATACTTAGCAATATGATGGTTTGTCAAAAGCATAAATTCCTCAACAAGGTTATGAGCATCGATTGCTGAGTAATAGCTGTCGCTATTTTTCATATAATCACCTTCAAATGGAAAAGCAAAACGCTTGTTTCCAAGACGTTTTTCCCGACGTCTTTCGGCTAAGGCACTCAGAACACGAATATTTTCAATCAATTCAGTCTCATTGCATTCATTTTGATCAGATATAATTCTTTGAACCTCCTGGTAGGTAAACTGACGACATGACTTGACGATCGTTCTTTTTACTATGGGAGCACCAGCTACCTCTCCAGAGGAATTCATAACAAAGAAGATTGATATAGCATTCCTATTTTCGTTTGGCAACAGACTGAAAATGTTTGTACTAAGAGGCTCTGGCAACATGTGATGAGGTCGATAATTTTCACCAGGATAAAATGTTCTTGTTCTTTCTCTGGCTTCTTTATCAATAGAATCACCTTTTTGTATGACGCTTGCTACGTCAGCAATGTGCACGCCAATTTCATAACAAGTGTCTCCAATTTCTTTGATACTCAGTGCGTCATCTAAATCTTTCGATCCTGGAGGATCAATTGTAAAGGCCTGGTGGTCTTCTGCAAGAACCTCTCTGGGTTTGTCCGTGTTTTCTTGGAATGGGTTTTGAATGATGTAATTTGTAAGCTGTATTGTCTCTTCCTTATAATGAGTTGGTATTTGGTTTTGGAGACAAAGTAACTTTAAAGTTGACTTTGAACTATCACTGAAGCTGTGTACAGAGAGGATTGCACCGACAGGATAGAGCTCATTCCAAGAAATGAGACAAACAAGAAATAAGTATCCGTTACGGTTAGCCGGATCTATTGACTTCAATCCTTCAAATTTAAGATCTTTTGCATTCTCGTCATATTTGTATGTCTCTATCTGGAACTGATTCTCAATATTGTTATGAAGGATTTTAATTTTGGGGACAGTTTTGCACAAAGGCTTCATCAGATGTGTTTTAAATGCATCAAGCGTGCACAAAAACACTGGGTTTTTAATTTTGTTGAAACGTGTTCTCTTAGTTATTCCAACTACTTGCCCATAAATTTTCCCTTCATTTTTGAAACCAAAAGTGGGAGTTTTATTTAGGCGCGAAATTACGTCTTCAAGTGACTCATTAAGGATTTCTACTACAACTTCATCTTCATTGTACACCTTTCCGCATTTTGATCGACCCGATATTTCTATTGTTTTAATTTTGTCTTTTTTGTCCAATACAGTGCAGACTGCTCCATGAGAGGTTTCAATTGTGATCCTGCAATGTTTGTATTTTTGTGGTCTCTTTGAACAAAGCTTCAAGGCTTCTTCTTTTGTTTTTAGATCTGGGTATTCAGCATATTTCTTTTTGTTTATTTTAAAGCTTCCAATAAAACGCTCTGACAAATTCAGACCGTCTTCCAAAATAAAATTGTCAATGTCCTGCATAACATCAAGATTCATTTCCCCACACTGCAGCAGACGTTCACAGCTTTCATTGAAAAAAGTATCTACCTGAAGATCACCCTCTTCAATTTCTGGATTATCAAATTGAGAACTGGGGTCTTGTGTTTGGTCCATAAAATAAGAATCACGAGCTTTTGAACTTGTAGGAAGTGGTTGGTACTCATCCTCACTGTCTTCAGAGTCAACAATATGCATGTTAGAGAAAATGCATGACCCGTCAGAATTGACCTCGCTACAATGCTCTGGGGTTCCTGTTTGGTGTCCAGTGGAGGACAAACCAGAGTCGCCGGTACGATTCTGCCTTCGTTTTCGTTTTGGCTTCGTTACAGGTAGGTCAAATTCTGTGACATCTTTCCAGCTTTTGGGAGAGTTGTCTGACAGTGTGTGAGTTATTTCTGGTGGAGCATCCGAATCATAAGAACCATTTGGCTCATCACATTCTGTGGTCTCTGATCTATCAAGGCTTGTTTCTTTTTGTTTCTTTTTCTTTTTGCCTAAAAATTACATTAACATATTCTTTTCAATAATCAATCTATTCAAAACTATATATTACAAATGTAACTTGAACTCGCCTGTTTGTGGGTAAAAATTTGGTATCGTTCTATGATGCATAGTCATTTTATTCAGTAATGTACTATCATTGTGCAATTTTCATGCCATCACTGAATAGTTAGTTTCTATGAATTAAGATATCAATCATCATGTAAGAAAGAGTAAGTTATCAAATAGGAAATTTACGGAATGCATTTGAACATTGTGAATAAAAAAAATGTTCAACAAACCTCTTTCAAGTTTGTAATCTCTTTTTGTTTGCTCCTTTTTTACATCTTTGTTACTCTGAAATTCGTTTTTATATAATTAATTCTTGATTCAATCAATATCAAAACAAACATTTTTTCCATTTGAAATATTGCCTTACCCTTCTGGAGTTTTTTGCAGTAGATCTTCCAGGTCTTGTTGCGCATGCGTTCTCATTTAATTCTACAACCTTAATTTCCAATCCGGTCAGTAATCTCTCAAAGATGATTTACTGTAAACCAACTTTTATTCGCTACGACTTTATTTCGCGATTTACCAGGGGTAAACTAGTTAGCGACGACGCGATCAAGCCTTTTTTCGATCTGTTTTAAATAGACTGCGAAACGTTAAGTACCGGTTCTCGGCGAGAAATATTCGCGATGACGACGCTGTCGCGAAAATTTCTCGCACGCGAATAAAAGCTGGTTTACAGTATCATGCATCTATTAATTCAAATATTATAAACACCTAAAGCCTTCTTTCGTATGTTTTGTTTTTAATGTATAGACTAAGAGAAATCCTGTGTGCTATTTCAAATTAAAAAAAATAGTATTACTGACTGGTTCGGCAATAGCTATGGGGTTTTTGGCCTTATTGATGGCTACATCTAACATTTCAAGCTGTTCCAACGCATGTGCCCATAGCTCCATCACTTGTGCCAAATTAGGGTCAGACAGGTGACTTTTGTAAACTGAAAAAATTAATTTCGATTTAAAAAAAAATCATGTCCTTGCATTTAATGAAAAAAAACTGTCTTATATCTAGCTAAAAATAAAATAATATTGAGAAATTATACAATGTAAAAGAACCTAAATCGACCTCAAATTATGATAATATGTCAAATTAAGCTTATGTTAAGCTTAAATTCCGTAGCTGTTCCATTGACATTGGCGTTAATAAATTATAATCAACATAAATATTTTTCTGCCTTAAAAAAAAGGTTTCTAAATGACGTTTCATAAAAGTTCCTCAAAAGTAGCTCTGTCTTAACCATTTAAGGGCCTTAATTTTAACATATTAGAATCTTCTAGTGTTTATAATGTTTTATTATAATATGAAAATGAAAACTTCGCATAGTATTCTGACTGTTGTCAAATTTTAATAGACTTCTAAAGAGAGGAATACGATCACTGGTAAAATGATTAAAAAACGTTATCCTAATACACATGTTACATGGAACTCAAAAGATTTTTTTTAGTTTTTCCAAACTCTTGAGAGTCCCTAGTCCTAATCTTATTATTATGACAGGTTATTTCGACAGCAGTTTCTGACTTACGATTTTTGCACAGTCCGCACACGGCTGTTGGATTTTTCTGTAAATATACAAGTACGCCTGTAGGTATATGCACATTGGAGAATTTATCTTTTCAAAAGTCTCAAAACTGTTCTTTTCAAACGTTTCTTTTAAATTTTGTTTGGTTGTAGTTTTTATTTTCTTTGTAGCTTTCAGTCTTCTTTTTAATAATAAGAATATTAGATAAGACAGTTAACACATGAAGACATCGCACTTACTTTTTTGAGAAGTTTCCATCCGTTGCTTAAATCAAATTTCAGAATTTCTCGCCGAATTAGCTCCATACATGAGTTATCTGTACAATAAGTTGACAGCAACAGACGATAACTTTTCTGTATTTCTTTTATACAATTCGAGATGACTGGGCCCATTTTGTCTTCATACTCATCAATAATGGACCTCACATCTCTGATGATTTTCAACTTCACCTAAATAAACGAAAATATAAAGTAACATACTTTGCATATTAATTTTGATATCAAATTTAAAATCTATTCTGGGAATTGCTTCAAAAAATTGGGAATGATGAATAATAACAGCCTCAGACAAAAGGTCTTTTAAAATTCCCCATTCCTTGAAGAACTTTCCCCCAGATATTTTTTTTTGGTCAAAAATCCTTTAACAACAACATATACTCTACAAGATAAAATTTAATTACATACCGCTAGATGAAATTCTGGATTTGTTAAAACTGTACCCCAGAACATTCCAGGGTTTAAGTATTCTTGTGAGTGACATTTCTCTGGAAAATCAGGATATAATGTTAAACTATACAATAAAGTGAGGCAAGTACATTCGATCTAAACAAAATGTCCCTGATATTTTAGAAATTAAAAGCAGAATATCAAAATAAAGAACCTGTACGTTTATATACCTATATATAATATATTAAACTATAAGCTAATGTATCAATTCCATTAATTATGAGAATATATTATGTAACAATTAAAAATTTACATACCTCGGTAGAGGCACTTTAATGCCAAACTACTGTCATTCAGCTAAAATAAATATGAAATGAGCCTCCGTCAATTTTTATTCCTATATCAGTGCTATTATAATAAATATCAGATATGTATTATTAAATGATTCCTACTTACCATCAAGGCGACACCTTTACATTTGTTGTAAGCATCACAAACTTTCTCGTCGTCCATTTTCTCTTGGTAAAATAATGCAATAGAGTCATACAACTGTGTGGCGAATTGCTTGGCTCTAACATAATCCTCATTCTTACAGCAGGTGTCTACCGCTAGAAGGAATTTCTGCCAGTCCGAGTCGGTTTCCATATTTGTCAAAGACTCCGTAACTAAAATAAGTGACAGTTTCAACGGTTAAGTCTTTAAAGATTTTTTTTCTAGAAATTAGGTTCTCCCCCCCCCCCCCCCCCCCTCTCAACTTTGTTACTTACAGTAAAATTAAATTAAAGCAAACAAATGTATAAACAAATACATGAACTTAAAAAAATTATGCACATGTATTGATTGTGAATACTAGTAGAACAATACAGTTAAAGTTAGATGCAGCAAAATATAATCAGATACCTATACGCTCGTAAAGCACATCATGAGGACAAAAATTCTATTTCTTTCGCATAGTTATGCTTTTCATCTATGTGCATATTTTAATTCAATAAACTTATTTTTCGTCTGATTTGACCAGTTACTTGATAGTCCTCAAAATATAAAAAAAAGGGCCAAATCTTTTATGACTGTATCGACCTTTTTATGGTAAAATCGTTATAAAGAATTATTGAACCCGTGTTGTATATCATAAAAAGTCTTTAAAAAATTAAAAATTTATAGATCCGAACCCCTGGCCCTTACCTTTTGTTTATCCTTTAATTATGTGTGGATTCAGTGTCCTTTCAATGTAAATTCAATATATTCGTAATGATCCCTTCTTCTACATGTTTAGATTCGTGTATGATATTAGAAATTTCGACTACCTGTTTTAAAGGGGTATCGGGTCAATTTTTTGAAAATTTGCTACATAAAGAATGCGCAAATGTAAACAATTTGTGGAAAGTTGAAATCTATAAACAGAAACAAACGTCAACATTTAACTTTCAATTTGCTTTCTAGATAGGATAAACAATAGTATTTGGTTACGTAATGTCATTGTTTATTGATTTTATATAGATAAGTAATTGATAAGGTATTTATGAAAGCAAGTATGTAGTTATGATGAATTATCCTCAGGAAAAAATAAACTAGTATATTAGTAATTTTGTATGTACATGTATACTTATTTGAAATCGTGACACAATTAGATAAGTGTGAATAATAGGTTTGTAATAGTCCCTAAACTCCAAACTGTATGGTTATTGCATTGAAATATTATTATTGATCAGTATTAAGCCTTCAATTTAAAAATAAAAAAAATAGTAGTTGTGTATCGTTACATAATATCACTGCACTACATATTCAATAATACTAAAAACTAAATAATATTAAATTAACTAGAATAATTAAAAGACTTTTATAAAAGACGATTTTTTTAAATTCCAAAGAAAAAATCTTAAAAATTATTTCAAGATTGCATCAACAAAGTCAATGCCATTGAAATTTGGAGATATCATTAATTAAAAAAGTCACAAATAAATCCATGACGCCTATTCATAATTACACCATCCACTCATTGATAGGCCTAAGTGATTGTGCTTAACTTTGATTACTTCACATTATGTACACGTTCACAATATTTTGCTGAATAGTATTCTCATTTTCTTTTCAATTCACTTTAAATGTACATAGATATACCATTAATTGTCAAGTTTTAATTCGTGTTATACTTGGCGTTAAATAACCTATTCTATTTAAACATTGGATATCAACCTGTTACAGGTTAACTGAAGCAAAGACCTAAATTGCCCTTCACTTTATAAAAATATATATGTACGTGTATATCTACTAAATTACTCCTTAATTACATCGTCGAAGCCACGCTTCTGAATCACGACATAGATCCCCCCAAGAATTGGAGGATCCTGTATATTTGTGACGACGCTTGCATTAATACGAAACTTTTTATCAAGAGCCTCGTTTAAAGTCATCATTTCGAAAGTTTTATGGTCAATACAATGACTTTGTCAGCAAATAAAATTTATCATTGAGTCAAATGCTGACTGGTGTTTTTCATACTAATTGTTAGTCCATTATATGCACACTGAATTGGAGACGGATTTTTCCGTTATTTCCCAATCATGACAAGGAGTACACGGCTAGTGTGACCGGTCGGCAGGGGATGCTCACTTCCCCATGGCACCTGATCCCACCTCTGATGTTTTTGGAGGTTCGTGTTTGCTCTGCTCCTATCATATATTGTTTTGTGGACTTTTAATCTTGAATACTGTTTGTTATCTCCATACGTTTCATTTCAAAAGTCTTAAAGACATACAGAATGTATTTGACCTTGAACATATGAATTTAAAATAAACAGGGAGTTATGGTATAAAAATTTGATTACAAAAGCTCAAAGGTTTTTTGAGAAGCAAAAATGTTAAAACAGACAGAATTAATTAACTTTGAAGTGTTACAGACAGATAAAAATACAGCTAGACGGAGTCAGAACAAAATTAATATTCTCCACTTTCAGTGAACGCAAGGGGGACAATAGACCATACTTTTTATGAAGGTTTCACGCAAGTTTCAATTTTTTGTACAAGTGGTTCATGAGAAAAGGGTTTAAAGATGCCAATTTATTTCCAGTAGGTTCTATCTCCCTTTGACAGCTTCGGCATGGAAAGCTTTGTGGCAAGTTTGCTTGAAATTGGCGTTTTGAATCTTGAAAAAAAAACCGAAACTGTGAAAGTTTACAGTCCGACGGTCGGAAAACGGATAAAATTTGATCAAAGAAGGAAAAAAAGTCAACCTTCCGCCCCAAGATATATACTATTAGTTCCTCGTGTAATCTTTGATTATGGGATTCAAACGTAAAGGTGGCAGAGGATAGTTTTTTTTGCAATCAAAACGTTTGACTGACGGTTTTATATGATAATAAGCATCCAAATATTCTCTAATTTAAATCAGTGAAATCATATGACAATATATATACGGTAGTCCGAGTTTGTTATAGTCCGACTTCGGTTTGGTCCGAGTTTGTTATAGTCCGACATTGCTATGGTCCGACTTATCTGTCAGCGGTAAAGAGTAATATATGATGTGTCTCAAATGGCCCCTAAAATAAATATCTTACTTTTAATTTATATATAGCTTTACTTTGAACAGCTATACATGCGACCTTTATTGTTAATTTTCAATTTGATCAAAATGCCGTTAATATAGAAATATGAAATCATAAAGTTCGTGTTTTCCCGCAATTTTAGCATATTTTGTATAAAACTGCTTATTTTCAGCGCAAACTAGAATATACTTTAATTTTCTACCAAAGATGTATCTATTCAATATTAATTACTGATAGAAAAATTATGCATGTTCTACAATGCGCTGTATGTTTCCCATAAGAAAAAACATCAAGTAAAAGAAGTATTTTTGGCTTTTTTGGTAAGATATATAAAAAAAGTGTTATTTCCGTCATCATTTACAGCCAGTGAGTGCATATAAATGTGAAAAAATATACCGGAAATATATCTTATATAATCTCTTCTTCAAAATAAATATCAATTAAACATATCTGAATGTCATTCTAAATTGCTGATTTTTGGGGGGCCAAAATTGGCTCTTAACATATATAGTCCTTTGTAAAGTAATAAGGTAAAATTATCTTTTAATCCCAATACATTGCTTAAACCTTAACATGAACAAGACCTTTTAGACTAGAGGTCCTCTTAAAATCACCAGTTGAAGTACAATACGTGAAACTGTTTGGTACCCTATCCATAAAGCTTAGTAAAATGCCCCATATGTGATGCATATTTCTCCACCAATCACATCCGAGGTTTGTATGTTTTTGTGCGTCTTAATTAATTGGCTAAATTTAAACAAAACTTCTATGACTTTTTTTTTTAAGTTTGTTACCTTGCAAATCAGATTATTTTTCGCAATACTAGGGAATTATTACAGGTATTTTACAAACACATAAGTTATTTTTAATTTTCTTTTATTTAAATATTTCCCTTAAGACATTTCTATTTCCAAACATTTATTTTTTATTACTAGTAAATCACTTGATTTGTCATTGAAAAAACATTCAAAGTCTTCTCGTGCTTTTAAAAATAATTTATTTAATAACACAATAAGCAAAGAATAAGTGGCACATAGAGAAACAAAACTTTGAAAGATCCAGGGTTTAGACATTGATTGCAAACTCATATATTATGAATTTTAAAAACAAGTAGTTAAAAATGGAGGGAAAAGGAGAACAGAAATATAATAGTTGCATATTACTTGTAAATAAAAAGGGGACATAAAAAGAAAACTGATTTAATCTCAATGGATATAACATGGCGTAAAGATCAAAATGTGAGAAAAAATATCAAAACAAATTATATGAATTATCAATACACTGTGGCCTTTAGCTCACAAAAAATAAAAATTGCACTATTATGATAAAAAATTGAAAAATACAATATCCAAGATTCATTCGTAAAAATCAAACAAAACAAATTTCATTTCTCTTAAGTAAAAAACTATTTTTACGACAAATCTACGAAAAAAAAAATTACAGTGTAATTTCAAATGATATGAACATATATAACAAAGACGAGAGAAGAGAAATTTCTTTCAAAATAATTCTAAGCATTAAATTCCTCCTGTGTGGCATCTCTGACTTTCCTTCTTTTCTTTTGGCGTCTAGACTTGACGGATTCCGCGTCCACCACACAGCCCTGTCGACCGCAATGTGTTAGTAAGTCGCGCCAAACATTGTCGCATTTCATGAGGTTCTTGTTTCCTGTAAAGAGAAAAACGGAGATTATAATCACATTATTCAAACACGATTTACTGTAAACCAACTTTTATTCGCGTGCAGGAAATATACGCGAGTTTCGAGTCTTACTTTAAATCGCGAATTTTAATCACCGCGAACCATTTATTTTGCCTTGTTTTCTGTTGAAAATGTTTCCTTATTCGTGAAAATTAATCGTCGCAGATTGATTTTAAACTGACAAATCGAATAAATGATGACGCGAATAATAGTTGGTTAAGAGTATTGATTTAAACAATAAAATACTTTTGTTTGTTATTACTGGAATTAACGGAAGCAGCTGTTGCAGAAAAAATACATAACCAGCGTAAGCGGGTTATGTAAATTTTTTCTTTAATAGCTGCGACCGTTAATTCCAGTAATAACAAACCAAGAAAGTATTTTATTATTTATATTTATATCTGTTTAAATAATCATTTAAAGTAGGATTATAAAGATTAATTATTGTATTAATGATGCGAACGTCTTTATACGTTTCATTGATGGAACAGCCACTGATCAAGAAATCTGTACAGGCGACATGCCGACTACAAATTCATGCAGTGATTAACGCAGTGGGTTTTCTTTAGAAATAAAGGAGAAAATATTCAGCGGATGTAAATATATACCCATTAATCATAAGTGTTTTCATCAAAGCGATATTGTACTGAGGAGTCAATTGAGGAAAAAAATCTGTTTATGAAGGGTAAACCCTAAAACCTAGACTTATGACCTTTTTCTCCTTAAAATGTAGTCTCATTTGAAAGTTGGATTCCATAAAAAATGAATAAAAGAAAAAAAATATATTTTTAAAAATTATAAGGATATTGAAATAACTAGATTTTTCCCATAAATCTAGTGAAATAACGTGAATTCACTGACAATTGTTGAAAGGATATTTTCCTATTACCTATTATAATGAGCCCTTTCCTTGCCCTGGTTAGAGCCACATTGATCTGATGTTTATCAGTAATAAAGCCAAGGTTCTGCTTACACCAGCCCAAAGTAGGGTTTGGTTCTATTCTGTAGTCTGGGAGGGATCTAACGATTCTGAATATCACGTAATCCCACTCACTACCTATAAAATGACAGTAATTACATTACATTTACTGTTATTTTATAGAAACAACATACTTTGAATGCATCAATGGCAGTTTAAATATTATTTACACTTTTTTTGGTCAGAATTCAGTGTCTGAATGTCAGTTATCTTGAAAAGCTTCAGTAAACTTTATCAAATTGGTAAGCCACTACTTAGCTACAGACTTAAACAAAGTAACACCAATAAATTACAGATAAATATATACGTGTACCTTGACTTGCCACAACTGTGTTGACATTGAAATTAATGAAGTTCTCTTTCTTCAGTGCCTCTTTGATGGCAAAGCATTGGGCATTGTACTGAGAAACAATGTTGATTTGAGATTGTTTTACTTTCTCCCGCTGAACCAGCTCACTGAAGATTCGAACCTGCAAAGAATAAAGAAAAAAAACATTTCAACATCTAGTGAATGATAATTTTATTGTACAAATTATAAACAATCATAAAGTATGAACAAGAAGACACAAAAGGAGAAAAAAGCTTTTAAGTAATTCCATATATATGTAGAACCTAGAAGTTCACTAACTGTATTAAGTTTACGATCATGACATATCCTCAATTGTGCTGGAGAAATGTGAAACTGTGTTTATTTTATTAATTAATCATTGTGATATTTTAGACGAAAGTCTTCTTTTCTAAATCCCTTGACCTTGTTAAAGCAACCTTAGCTCAAATACTGACACAATATTTAGACAAGGACAATTAAATTGAATCAAGTACGAGTTACAACTACTAGTATTACCATTATATAGAAAACATTTTACTTGTGAATTGTGATATTGATCGTAACTAGATGATTTGGGGTTAAGACATAACCTCTAGTTAATATCAAGCTTGGAACAAAGAATAAACTTCCTTTTTCCACATTTGAAGGTTGGTGTACGTAATATGCGACATAAAGTTTGACACCATGATTTTAAATTTGTAAACCCCTTTTTCAATAAAAAAAAAGTTTGCAAATGCAGAGTGAGTTGGCAATAGTAAATTTAAATAAAAAATAATAATAAACATGTATATCTCTTTTTTGCAGGCACAGGAAAAACATATACTGGTATAAAGCTGATATACTTGTTCGTGAAAATCAATGATAATCTGAAACA
Source organism: Saccostrea glomerata (assembly GCA_003671525.1). Lineage (NCBI taxonomy): Eukaryota > Metazoa > Mollusca > Bivalvia > Ostreida > Ostreidae > Saccostrea > Saccostrea glomerata. The sequence continues at coordinate 714,541 of PRKT01000163.1, read as the reverse complement.
GGAAGGAGGAGGTCTGCCATTTTGGATATTGTTGATATGTCACGCGTTGATGAGGATCTATTCGCACTGTAGGTCCTTTCTTCTGAAATTTTATGTTTGGGGCATATCCTGTACAGGAATACAATCGTTGCTGCCAAGAAAGTGTAGCTAGTTGTTAAGATTCTTCATCGGATGTCACAAGTGGTTTGGCACAAACTTTCATCAAAGAATAGGGAATATCTTTGCAGTCTTTTGGTAATTTTCGCATTCCTGGAAAATGCAATGAAACCTCTTTCTCCGACACATTTTGAATAGAATAGCTCATCTGAGATCTTTTAGAAAGCTTTTTGCCTAAATGAAGAGCAAAGCATTGTTTTTCAAATGACTTTTCTCGCTTTGTAACATTATTGATTTCATCCCACAATCTTTCAACTTCCTCCTTTGTGTATGGAGACGATTGCCCATCAAGTGCTGCAAGAATAAGTCTCTGAACTATGATATCAGCATACCTCCGAATAGGAGAGGTACAATGCACGTATGGGAAAATTCCAAGAGAAAAGTGACATCCATCATTCTTGGAAGTTATATTTCCTGAACAACTGTATTTTGCGGACTCTTGAATGGCAATCCATTCTTCATATGCTAATGCCTGTTTCGGATGGAGTTCATCACATCCAACAAGACGAATTACTTCTTCAAATTCCCTTTAGATACATTTGAGGTCATTCTTTTCCAGATAGGTAGCTGAATTGGAAATATTTTATTTAATCCCTTTGGAACTTTTTCTACATCAATAGTTGTGTTGTTTAGCAAAGGCAGATGTTGAATTCCTAGCACAAACTTCTCAATTACATGATTTGAATCCATCCATTCCCTTACTCTCTCTGCTGAGGGTTGCAATTGAACTCTGAGTGGCAAGCATTTTGAAAATTTACTCCATAGATACTTAGCAATATGATGGTTTGTCAAACGCATTAATTCCTCAAGAAGATGATGAGCATCAATTTGCTGTGTAATAGCTGTCGCTATTTTTCATATAATCACCTTCAAATGGAAAAGCAAAACGCTTGTTTCCAAGACGTTTTTCTCGACGTCTTTCGGCTAGGGCACTCAATACACGAATATTTTCATTCAAGTCAGTCTCATTGCCTTCATTTTGACCAGATTTGATTCTTTGAACCTCCTGGTAGATAAACTGACGACATGACTTTACGATCGTTCTTTTTACTACAGGAGCATTATCTATCTCTCCAGAGGAATTAATAACAAAGAAGATTGATATGGCGTTCCTATTTTCGTTCGGCCAAAGACTGCAAATGTTTGTACTAAGAGGCTCAGGCAATGTGTGATAAGGTCGATAATCTTCACCGGGATAAAATGTTCTTGTTCTTTCTCTGGCTTCTCTATCAATGGAATCACCTTTCTGGATGACACTTGCTACGTCAGCAATGTGCACGCCGATTTCATAACAATTATCTCCAATTTTTTTGATACTCAGTGCGTCATCTAAATCCTTCGATCCCGGAGGATCAATTGTAAAGGCCTGGTGGTCTTCTGCAAGGACCTCTCTGAGTTTATCCGTGTTCTCTTGGAATGGGTTTTGAATGATGTCATTTGTAAGCTGTATTGTCTCTTTCTTATAATGAGATGGTATTTGGTTTTGGAAACACAGAACTTTCAAACTTGACTTTAAACTTTCACTGAAGCTGTGCACAGAGAGGACTGCACCGACAGGATACAGCTCATTCCAAGAAATGAGACAAGCAAGAAATAAGTATCCATTATGGTTAGTCGGATCTATTGACTTAAGTTCTTCAAATTTGAGATCTTTCGCATTCTCGTCATATCTGTATGTCTCTATCTGGAACTGATTCTCAATATTGTTACGAAGGATACTAATTTTTGGGACAGTTTTGCACAAAGGCTTCATCAGATGTGTTTCAATTGCATCAAGCCTGCACAAAAACGCTGGGTTTAATTTTATTGAAACGTGTCCTCTTTGTTATACCAACTACTTGCCCATAAACTTTCCCTTCACCTTTGAAACTGAAACTGGAATTTTTATTAAGGCGAGAAATTACATCTTCAAATGACTCACTGAGGATTTCTACTACAACTTCGTCTTCATTGTATACCTTTCCGCATTTTGATCGACCTGATATTTCTATTGTTTTGATTTTGTTCTTTTCGTCCAATACTGTGCACACTGCTCCGTGAGAGGTTTCAATTGTTATCCTGCAATGTTTGTATTTTTGTGGCCTCTTCAAGCAAAGCATCAAGGCTTCTTCTCTTGTTTTCAGATCTGGGTATTTGGCATATTTCACTTTGTTTCTTTTAAAGCTTTCAATAAATCGCTCTGACAAATTCAGACCGTCTTCCAAGATACCTTTTTCAATGTCCTGCATAACATCAAAATTCATTTCCCCACACTGCAGCAGACGTTCACAGCTTTCATTGAAAAATGTATCTTCCTGAAGATCACCCTCTTCACTTTCTAGATTATCAAATTTAGTACTGGGGTCCTGTGTTTGGTCCATAAAATAAAAATCACGATCCGTTGAACTTGCAGGAAGTGGTTGGTATTCATCCTTGCCTTCTTCAGAATCAACAATATGCATGTTAGAGAAAATGCATGACCCGTTAGAATTGACCTCGCTACCAAGTCCTGGGGTTCCTGTTTGGTGTCCCATGGATGACAAACCAGAGTCACCAGTACGATTCCGCCTTCGTTTTCGTTTTGGCTTGGTTACAGGAAGAAGGTCAAAGTCTGTGACGTCTTTCCAGCTTCTGGGAAAGTTGTCTGACAGGGTGTGGGTTATTTCTGGTGGAACATGAGAATCATAAGAACAATTCAGCTCATTTCCATCACCTTCTGTGGTCTCTGATCTATCAAGGTTTGTTTCTTTTTGTTTCTTTTTCTTTTTGCCCAAGAATTACAGTTATAAGAATTTTTAAAAAAAAAAATATTAAACTTTTCAAATACTTCCATATATTACAAATATAACTTGAATTCGTCTGTTTGTTGTATAACATTTTGTACTGTTGTATGATGAATTGTAATTTTATTCAGTAATATATTATCACAGTGCAATTTTCATATTATCACTTATTAGTTGGTTACTTTGATTTTAGATATATGAATCTTTTATAAGCAAATATGTTAGAAAGGAAATTTAAAGGAATGATTTAAACATAATGCATTACTAATAGTGAAATTCAAACAAACCTCTTTCACGCTTGTTTTCGATTTTTGTTCGTTTCTTTTTTATATCTTTGTTACTCTGAAATGTGTATGTTTATAATTTATTCTTGTTTCCATCAATATCAGATAAACGAACAGTTTCGCCTTAAAAATATTGTCCTACCCTTTTGGCAGCAGATATTTCAGGTCTTGTACGTGCAATTTCGTTTAATTCTGCAACCTTCGTTTCCAATCTGGTTAGCTATCTCTCAAAGGATGATGTATCATGTTTCTGTAACATCCATACGTTAACACATGAACACTGCTTTTGTGTTATTCTTTTTTGTTTGTTTATTTCTGAATAAAGAAGTCTTGAATATCATATTTGAAAAAAAATAGTATAGCTGACCGGTTTTGCCAAAAGTATGGCGTTTTCGGCCTTGTTGATGGCTACATCTAACATTCCCAGCTGTTCCAACGCATAGGCCCACAGCTCCATCACTAGCCCCAAATTAGGGTCGGAAGAATGAATCTTATTAACTAAAATGAAAAAAAAAATGCTTTTTTCAACTGACCAAGACCTGAACAACAGAATTTCTACATCAGTAATTTGGATTTCTTTAGGAAAATTCTAAAAGGATTTATATTTGTAGATTTCCACTAACTTGAGAATCGAGCTTTCAAAAAAAAATGAATCATTATAATATGGATATCTTCGCATAATAAGAATCTGGGGGGATTAGCCGAGTCATATGCCCACACGAGTTTTGTAGCTCTGTAAGCATTTCGGAAATTTCGTAGTCGTGCGATTTACCTAAACATTTAAACTCTGTACCGCACTGTCCAAATGACAATATCTATATTTTGAAACCTTGCAGTTATCGTTACAGTATCTTTTAACATGTGATGCTTTTTCATATTGCGTATTAATTGTTACATATATATTTTTATAGTTGATTATGTACTTAATGATAATGTAGAGCTGTTGTAATGTAGTCTAGAACTGAATTCATTTAAAATGTTATATATCTTGAAAACTTGTTTATTATAGGTAATATATTTGTTGACCGTAAATAAATTCATTCATTTATTTAAAACGTAATGTTCGAGGTTTCGCCGCATGGACATACAATTGCTTACAAAAACATTACAAATTTATTACAAAATAAAATTTATGATTTGTGGTGAATTCTATAAATAGAAAATATGATGCGCAGTAGATGTTTTAATAAAATTCATTGATGTGCCTAGAGCGGTTTTAATTTTATGGCGCTAGTCCACGAACTTTTTGATACCCCCTTGTAAATTGCCCTTCACTTTATAAGAATATATATGTACGTGTAGATCTACTGAATCACGACATAGACCCCCCCCCCCCCAAGAATTGGAGGAGCCTGTATATTTGCGACGATGCTTGCATTAATACGAAACTTTTTATCAAGAGTCTCGTTTAAAGTCATCATTTCGTAAGTTCTATGGTCGATACAATGACCATGTCAGCAAATACAATTTATCATTGAGTCAAATGCTGACTGACGTTTTTCATACTAATTGTTAGTCCATTATATGCACACTGAATTGGAGACAGATTTTTCCGTTATTTCCCAATCATGACAAGGAGCACACGGCGGGTGTTACCGGTCGGCAGTGGATGCTCACTCCTACATGACACCTGATCCCACCTCTGATGTTTTTGGAGGTTCGTGTTTGCTCTGCTCCTATCATATATTGTTTTGTGGACTTTTAATCTTGAATACTGTTCGTTATCTCCATATGTTTCATTTCAAAAGTTTTAAAGACATACAGAATGTATTTGACCTTTGAACATATGAACTTTAAATAAATAGGGAGTTGTGGTATAAAAATTTGATTACAAAAGCTCAAAGGTTTTTTGAGATATCGCGTGGAAACAAGAATGTTAAAACATACAGAATTTATTAACTTTGAAGTGTTACAGACAGACAAAAATACAGCTAGACGGACAGGCAGAACAAAATTAATATTCTCCACTCTCGGTGAACGCAAGATTGACAATAGACCATACTTTTTTATGAAGGTTTCACGCAAGTTTCAATTTTTTGTACAAGTGGTTCATGAGAAAAGGGTGTTTAAAGATGACAGATTATTTCCAGTAGTTTCTATCTCCCTTTGACAGCTTCACCAGGGAAAGCTTTGTGGCAAGTTTGCTTGAAATTGGCTTTTTGAATCTTGAAAAAAATCGAAATTGTGAAAGTTTACAGTCCGACAACGGATAAAATGTGATCAAAGAAGGAAAAAGGTCAACAACAATAGGTAAGAACTGTTCCTTCCGTAAGCGATCGGTACTTCAAAGCCAACGTTGCGGTTCCTTCGAATGAGAGTGAAAACTGAGGCCCCCTTTCATGACCTGTCACTGATAAACGTCTCTATATGAGTGGAAAAAGAATCTCAAACGGAACGTAAAAGATATACAATCAATCAATCTAGACAACCATCCGCCCCAAGATATAGTTCCTCGTGTAATTCTTTGATTATGGGATTCAAACGTAAATTTGTAAAGTAATAAGGTAAAATTATCTTTTAATAACAATACATTGCTTAAACCTTAACATGAACAAAACCCATTAGACTAGAGGTCCTCGCAAAATAAAAATCACCAGTTGAAGTACAATATGTGAAACTGTTTGGAACCCTATCCATAAAGCTTAGTAAAATGTTCCATATGTGATGCATATTTCTCCATCAATCACATCAGAGGTTTGTATGTTTTATGCGTCTTAATTAATTGGCTAAATTTAAACTAAACTTCTATAACTTTTTTTTAGTTTGTTACCTTACAAATCAGATTACTTTTCGTAATACTATGCAATAATTACATGTATTTCATTAACACATAAATTATTTTTAGTTTTCTTTTTTTAAATAACTTCTATAACTTTTTTTTAGTTTGTTACCTTACAAATCAGATTATTTTTCGCAATACTATGCAATAATTACAGGTATTTTACAAACACATAAATTATTTTTAGTTTTCATTTTTTAAATATTTTCCTAAAGACATTTCTATTTTCAAACATTTATTCTTCATTAAATCCCTTGATTTGTCATTGAAAAAAAAACATTCAAAGTCTTCTCGTGTTTTTTAAAATAATTTATTTAATAACACAATAATCAAAGAATAAGTGGCACATAGAGAAACAGAACTTTGAAAGATCCAGGGTTTAGACATTGATTGCAAACTCATATATCATGAATTTTAAAAACAATTCGGTAAAAATGGAGGAAGAAGGAGAACAGAAATATAATAGTTGCATACTTGTAAATAGAAAGGGGACATAAAAACAAAACTGATTTAATCTCAATGGTTATCTCTTGGCGTAAAGATCAAAATGTGAGAAAAAATAGGAAAACAAATCATATGAATTATCAATACAGTGTGGCCTTTAGCTCACAAACAATAAAAATTGCACTATGATGATAAACAATTAAAAAATAAAATATCCAAGATCCATTCGTACAAAACAAACAAAACAAATTTTATTTCTTTTAAGTAAAAAACTATTTTTACAACAAATCTACAAAAAAATACAGTGTAATTTCAAATGATATGAACATATATAACAAAGACGAGAGAAGAGCAATTTCTCTCAAAACAATTCTAAGCATTAAATTCTTCCATTGTGGCCTCTCTGACTTTCCTTCTTTTCTTTTGGCGTCTAGACTTGACGGATTCCGCGTCCACCACACAGCCCTGTCGACCGTAGTGTGTAAGTAAGTCGCTCCAAACATTGTCGCATTTCATAAGGTTCTTGTTTCCTGTAAAGAGAAAAACAATCACATTATTCAAACACGATTTACAGTAAACCAACTTTTATTCGCGTGCAAGAAATATACGCGAGTTTCTCGACTTACATTAAATCGCTAATTTTAATCGCCGCGAACCATTTATTTAATTGTCTTGTTTTTTGTTGAAAATGTTTCCTTATTCGTGAAAATTAATCGTCGTAGATTAATTTTAAACCGACAAATCGAATTAATGATGACGCAAATAATAATTGGTTTTCAATATTGATATACCCATTATTCATAAGTGTCTTCATCATAGCGATATTGTACTGAGGAGTCTCCAACAATTAAGAAAAAAAATTTTGTTTATGGTGGGTGAACCCTAAAACTTTGATTGATGACCTTTTTCTCCTTAAAATGCAGTCTGATTTGAAAATTGGATTCCATAAAAATGAAGAAAAGAAAAAAAAAAATAATAATTTTGGATATCGAAATAAATAGATCTTTCCCATACATTTAGTTAAATAACGTGAGTCCACTGACAATTGTTGAAAGGATATTTTCCTATTACCTATTATAATGAGTCCTTTCCTCGCCCTAGTAAGAGCCACGTTGATCTGATGTTGATCAGTAATAAATCCCAGGTTCTGCTTACACCACCCCAGTGTAGGGTTCGGTTCTATTCTGTAGTCTGGGAGGGATCTAACGGTACTGAATATCACATAATCCCACTCCCCACCTAAATAACAATATTTACCTTACGTGTTATTTCATAGAAACAGCATACTTTTTAGTGCATCAATGATAGTTTGAATATTATCTAGATATCTATTTGTCAGAATCGTCTCTTATCTTGAAAAGTTTCACTAAACTTATGAGTTATAAGCCACAACTTAGCTACAGACATAAACAAAGTTACAAAGATTAATCACAGATAAATATATACACACCTTGACTTGCCACAACTGTATTAACATTGAAATTAATGAATTTCTCCGTTTTCAATGCCTCCTTGATGGCAAAGCACTGGGCGTTGTACTGAGAAACAATGTTGATTTGAGATTGGTTTACTTTCTCATGCTGAACCAGCTCACGAAAGATTCGAACCTACAAAGAATAAAATATTTATAAACATATCAACATCTAGTGAATGATAAATTTATTTTACAAAATATAAAAACAACCATAAACTATGAACAATAAGACACAAAAAGGGAAAAAAACCTATGAAGTCATTTTATATAAAACCTTGAAATCCACAAACTGTATAGGTTTACGATCATGATATATCCTCTATGCTGGAGAAAAGTAAAACTGTGGTAATTTCCTCATATCATTGTGATATCTTAGGAATCCTGTTACCTTGTTCAACTATCCTTAGCTCAAATTTATACTGACGCGTTCTTTTGACAAGACCAATGAAATCGAATCAATTACGAGATACAACTTTTACTATTATATAGAAAAAAATGTATTTGTGATATTGATCGTGACTACATGACCTAAATTCAGGGTCAAGATATAACACGTAGTTAAAATTAAGCTTCGAAGTAAATATACTGGAAGGAAAAAGAAACGCAGGGTAGCCTAATGTTCGACAAAATTTTGACCACATGACCGAAAATAACGAAAATTGGTCAGAAGAGAAATTTAGTTACTGTGCACCAAAATCAGTATTCAGAATTATTCAACCGTAAAATTTATGACGTCACGTAGAGAAAAACGCTAAAAAGCCCAAAACACGTGCAATTTGATAACGACGAGTTTGTCAACAAATATTGTTGCACTATTTGATGCATATGAGGTATGCACATCGTTTTTCAATATTAAGAGACATAATGAATTTCTTGCAATCTTGGCACAATTTAGGGAAGATCAATGGGGACCCGTTTTCGAATGTCCAATTAATGAAAAAGGCAACAACGGTTTACTAAGCAGTTTCTTGTAAATTTTTCCCCATAAAACTTGTTACCCGTTGTCAGAGAGGGTCTGTAATAGTTTTCAATCAATCGTGACGTTGACGTTAACGCAAAACAGATCCATATTACGAGCGGATTATTCGTCCTGCCAACTCTGAAATCGCCATCTTACTTCCACAAAAACAGCCATTTATACAGTAGACGATCATAATCATTACATTCATACGAAATTTGAAACAAAACAATTTCACAATTTGGTTTTTTGAGCCAGTCAACTTACTGTTGTATTCCTCTCACTGGCGCATGCGCACGCCGTTTGACTTATTTTTTGCGTGGTTACCCATGCGAAATATAGTCAGGGTTTGAAAGATAAACACTCTGATGAAATTCCATGCAAAGGAGAAATAAGGCTCTGACAGATGCACAGGAGAGACATTGAAGATAATGAGAGTTTTCGATTTTCACTTTTGGGGGGTATCGTCATTTGAGCTTCAATAACTCATGAATTATTAGACAAAATTCGATCATAATCATTACATTCATACGAAATTTGAAACAAAACAATTTCACAATTTGGTTTTGTGAGCCAGTCAACTTACTGTTGTATTCCTCTCACTGGCGCATGCGCACGCCGTTTGACTTATTTTTTGCGTGGTTACCCAGGCGAAATATAGTCAGGGTTTGAAAGATAAACACTCTGATGAAATTCCATGCAAAGGAGAAATAAGGCTCTGACAGATGCACAGGAGAGACATTGAAGATAATGAGAGTTTTCGATTTTCACTTTTGGGGGGTATCGTCATTTGAGCTTCAATAACTCATGAATTATTAGACAAAATGAAATGGGAAGTTGGTTATATCTTTTTGAAAGATGATTTTAAAAGTTAGATAGGAAAACTAAAACATATTTTAAGAAAAACAAATTTAATTCACCTCAAAAGAATACCATGCGTTTCTTTTTCCTTTCAGTATATGAACTTCAAATCCCCCCCCCCTTTAAAGGCTGGTGTACGCAATATGTGGCAGAAAGAAAGTTGGGCACCATGATTCCAATTTTGTTAACCCCTTTTAAAATAAAAAGAATTGGTTGGTATGATCAGTGATGTAGCAGGAGTTCTTACCACTTCTTTGACCTCCGCCTTGTTACTTTTTGATTGCTGGTTCCCTTCCTCGGTTGTAACACTTAAACTCTCCTCTTCGCCCTCAACATGACAAAACATTTGTGGAACGTTTGGTACACGCCAGAGTGATAAGGGTTCATCCACCTTCCAAGAAATTGAAGGCATCGTTTCCAAATTTCCTTTGTAAAATTTGTTTGAAGGAAAATCGCATATTCTTGGATTCTGAAAAACAAGAAAAATTTGTAAATTTTATCGAATTTTACATGAAATCTGAAAAAACTTTTAATAAACAAGATTTCTTTTCTTTTCAAATTCCAACCTCTTGTCCGTTTGATCGGTAGTGATTTGAATACCTACCATTCTATATTGACAATTGAGGAACACAGCACGATCTGCATATCTCTCAAATAATGACTTCTCCAATCCAAGCGAGGCTGCTTCTGAGCAAAGAACGACTGGCTGAAGCTGTTTATGATCACCAATCAGAATAACCTGTTCCGCTTTAGTGGCAATGATTGGTGCAAGGGTTTCCGGTTCAGTGCACATGCCGGCTTCATCTATGATCATCTGATAAACATTTCCATGCGTTGCCTTCAAAAATCTTGCATTTGTTGCAACGGCTGTGGTACAAAAGATGACGTCATAGTGTTTCAACTCCTCCTGGCAAGCCTTGCTTAGCAGCTTTTGATAATTATATATTTCGCCATGATCAGAAAAGCTTGGATTATTTCTGAACATGTTGTCATAGTTTCTTAATTCTTCAGCATTTGGCTTTCCTTCCACTCGAATGAGATTGTGTAGAGAAATATCTTCTAATTGCGGATCTGGTCTATTGTCTTTGCACGAAGTTTTACTTGTGTAATCTCTTCCAGGCATTGGAAAATCAATGTTTTCAAGTGAACTGCCATACATGCGCACCATTTTGGGAGACTTTTCACCCAACTTTTTCAGCATCCATCCTTGAAAAAATTGCAGTAGTATTACATGTTATATATATATATTAATAGGACGTAATTTGAACTCTAGTTATACGTTTAGTCTTTACAGGGAGAGACATCCAAATATGAAAATTTTTCTTTCGTTCTTCTCTTTCCTCATTTTTACTGTTTTTGACCAATATGCATTTGTGACCTAGTATCTGCTAATTATGTATATCCCGACACATTTTGGAGAAATTAAGATGTTAAATGGCTATTATAAATTATGCACTGTGAATTTGTTCAGTTTAAGTTGCATTTATATAAAAAGAAAATTTCAGTTCACAACAAACCACTAAATTCTTACGGGCAACTAAATCCACAGATTTGTTTGATGGACCACAGAAGACAACTTGTTTGTGTCCTCCTCCTTCCTGTTCAAGAATTTCATTGATTTTCACGAACAGGTATATCAACTTTATACCAGTATATGTTTTTCCTGTGCCTGGAAAAAAAGATATACATGTATAGTGTAATTTTCTTTTTAAATTTACGACATCATATTTCCTGATTCTTGATACTGACAAATTAAAAAAAATTAAAACATTAAGTCAATAGCCACAAACCTGGAGGACCTTGAATCAGACTCAAACGAGAACTAAGCGCACGTTGTATGGCCTTCAACTGTTGTGTGTTATTTGGAGCTAGACCACATATTGTCACATCCGCCTCTATTTTTCTGGACAAATCTAAATGGTCTTTATCTGAAAAGTGAAATACATATAAAATATATCTACGTTTAAAATAGATTATATACAATTCAAGTTTTCCTGATTAATTCATTTAGAAAGCTACGTTGACTTAGATTAAACAATCAGCTACCGAGTTTGGGGATCTTCTTTGTCAATGCTATTGCTTTTGCCAATTCTGTTGCTTTGCTAAGACAACTTAAAATTGTCTCCACACGCCTGTAACAAAAATACAAAAAAATAAATGATAATAGAAAGCAATGAAATATACTGAAATTATGAATGAATTATTATACTTAAGCATCTTACTTGTCTGCATCGGCTTTCTGAAGAAGTTCAACACCACACCGTGGTGGAAGATTAGAACGCATTTCTGCTGTTGGTTTGGGACTGTCCTTGTGTAATCGAATGTGCATTTTTGTTTTGCCTTCTTTCTTGCTTTTCTGCAAAATGTTAATTTCTCCATGTCCTATCCAGATCTGTCTATCGTCAGGGTTTGTGTCTGCCGTGGCTCGGGAAGGAACACCATTCACCAAGTCACACCTGATACAAACACAGTCAGAACTCAGGAGATATTTCGACTCTCTTTCTTCTTCGATCTTCTCTTCACCAAAGAGGATCGTTTTCTCAGATATATATTTAAATTCTAGATCTCTTTTCAAACAGAAGGAATTTCGCAATGTAAAGTTACAATCACTGTAATCTGAACGTCCAGAAAAATCTACAGGCAAATCATTTATAACAACAGGAGTCCCTTGGGTCATTTTCACAGCAGATTCCATGCGGAAAATACTCAACCATATTTTGACGTATTCAACGGGGGATTTAATTTGTTGTGGAACTCTTTGCGTTGAATAACGTGCGAAATACTTCACAGGATCTTCAGTATGTTGAAGGCATAATTTCACATTGTTTGTTAATTCTATCATTTGAACAGACGGAACCATAACGCCTTTTTTCGGTTCTGCTGTTAGTTGCACTGCCAAAATTTGGCCATGATTGAGACTCATGCTGAATTCGCAGCATTGTTGTATAATGTTTCCACCTCGAACCTCAGAGGTGACATCAGATTCTGTGTTGAAGCAGGCAGGAACAGATTGACTCATGTTCACATCTGGATGATCTGTTCCGAAAAAAGCCTTTTTTAGATGGGAAGTCTTACCACTCAGTATTAATTTTAAGATCTTCTGCCATTTCGGATATTGCTGATATGTCACGCGTTGGTGAGGATCTATTCGCACTGTAGGTCCTTTCTTCTGAAATCTAATGTGTGGGGCATATCCTGTAAATGAATACAATCGTTGCTGCCAATAAAGTGAAGCCAGTGGTTTAGATTCTTCATCAGATTTCACAAGTGGTTTAGCACAAACTTTCATCAAAGAATAAGGAATATCTTTGCAATCTTTCGGTAATTTTCGCATTCCTGGAAAATGCAATGAAACCTCTTTCTCCGACACATTTTGAACCATAGAATAGCTCATCTGCGATCTTTTAGAAAGCTTTTTACCTAAATGAAGAGCAAAGCATTGTTTCTCAAACGACTTTTCTCGCTTTGTAACATCGTTGATTTCATCACACAATCTTTCAACTTCTTCCTTTGTGTATGGAGAAGATTGCCCATCAAGTGCTGCATGTACAAGTCTCTGAACTATAATATCAGCATATCTCCGAATTGGAGAGGTACAATGAAGGTATGGGAAAATTCCAAGAGAAAAGTGACAGCCATCTTCCCTGGAAGTCATATTTCCTGAACAACTGTATTTTGCAGACTCTTGAAAGGCAATCCATTCTTCAAATGCTAATGCCTGTTTAGGGTGGAGTTCATCGCATCCAATAAGACGAATTACTTCTTCAAAATTTCCTTTCGATACATTCGAGGTCATTCTTTTCCAGACAGATAGCTGAATTGGAAATATTTTATTCCATCTCATCGGTGGAACTTTTCCTAGATCAATAGTTGTGTTGTTTAGCAAAGGCAGATGTTGAATTCCTAGAACAAACATCCCAATTACAGGATTTGATTCCATCCATTCGCTAACTTTTTCTACTGACGGTTGCTGTTGAACTCTGAGTGGCAGGCATTTTGAATATATACTGCATAGGTAGTTAGCAATATGATGATTTGCCAAAAGCATAAATTCCTCAACAAGGTTGTGAGCATCGATTGCTGAGTAATAGCTGTCGCTATTTTTCATATAATCACCTTCAAATGGAAAAGCAAAACGCTTGTTTCCAAGACGTTTTTCCCGACGTTTTTCTGCTAGGGCACTCAAAATACGAATATTTTCATTCAATCCAGCCTCAATGCCTTCATTTTGATCAGATATGATTCTTTGAACCTCTTGATAGGTAAACTGACGACATGACTTTACGATCGTTCTTTTTACTATGGGAGCACTAGCTACCTCTCCAGAGGAATTCATAACAAAGAAGACTGAAATGGCGTTCCTATTTTCGTTTGGCAAAAGGCTGCAAATGTTTGTACTGAGAGGCTCTGGCAACATGTGATGAGGTCGATAACCATCACCAGGATAAAATGTTCTTGTTCTTTCTCTGGCTTCTCTGTCAATGGAATCACCTTTCTGTATGACACTTGCTACGTCAGCAATGTGCACGCCAATTTCATAACAATTATCTCCAATTTTCTTGATACTCAGTGCGTCATCTAAATCCTTCGATCCCGGAGGATCAATTGTAAAGGCCTGGTGGTCATCTGCAAGAACTTCTCTTGGTTTATTCGTGTTCTCTTCGAATGGGTTTTGAATGATGTCATTTGAAAGCTGTATTGTCTCTTCCTTATAATGAGTTGGTATTTGGTTTTGGAGACACAGTACCTTCAAACTTGATTTTGAACTTTCACTGAAGCTGTGTACGGAGAGGATTGCACCGACAGGATAGAGCTCATTCCAAGAAATGAGACAAACAAGAAATAAGTATCCGTTACGGTTAGCCGGATCTATTGACTTCAACTCTTCAAACTTAAGATCTTTTGCATTCTCGTCATATCTGTATGTCTCTATCTGGAACTGATTCTCAATATTGTTATGAAGGATACTGATTTTTGGGACAGTTTTGCACAAAGGCTTCATCAAATGTGTTTCAAATGCATCAAGCGTGCACAAAAACACTGGGTTTTTAATTTTGTTGAAACGTGTCCTCTTTGTTATTCCAACTACTTGTCCATAAACTTTCCCTTCACTTTTGAAACCAACACTGGTAGTTTTATTTAGGCGAGGAATGATATCTCCTCCAAGTGGCTCACTGAGGATTTCTACTACAACTTCATCTTCATTGTATACCTTTCCACATTTTGATCGACCTGATATTTCTATTGTTTTGATTTTGTCCTTTTCATCCAATACTGTGCACACTGCTCCATGAGAGGTTTCAATTGTGATCCTGCAATGTTTGTATTTTTGTGGTCTCTTTGAGCAAAGCATCAAGGCTTCTTCTTTTGTTTTCAGATCTGGGTATTCGGCATATTTCATTTTGTTTCTTTTAAAGCTTCCAATAAAACGCTCTGACAAATTCAGCCCATTTTCCAAAATACCCTTGTCAATTTCATGCATAATATCAAGATTTATCCCCTCAGGCTGAAGCAGACGTTCACAGCTTTCGTTGAAAAAAGTATCTTCCTGAAGATCATCCTCTTCGCTCTCAAGATTATAAAACTGAGAACTGAAATCTTGTGTTTCATCCTTAAATTTAAAATCGGGAGCCGTTGAA
Source organism: Saccostrea glomerata (assembly GCA_003671525.1). NCBI lineage: Eukaryota > Metazoa > Mollusca > Bivalvia > Ostreida > Ostreidae > Saccostrea > Saccostrea glomerata. The sequence continues at coordinate 699,184 of PRKT01000163.1, read as the reverse complement.
CTTTCCGGAAGTGGATGGTACTCATCCTCACTGTCTTCAGAGTCAACTATATGCATGTTAGAAAAAATGCATGAGCCATCAGAATTAACCTCGCTACCAAGCTCTGGGGTTCCTGTTTGGTGTCCAGTGGAGGACAAACCAGAGTCGCCGGTACGATTCCGCCTTCGTTTTCGTTTTGGCTTGGTTACAGGAAGGTCAAATTCTTTGACATCTTTCCAACTTTTAGGAGAGTTGTCTGACAGGGTGTGAGTTATTTCTGGTGGAGCATCCGAATCATTAGAATAATTTAGCTCAGTTCCATCACATTCTGTTGTCTCTGATATATCAAGGCTTGTTTCTTTTTGTTTCTTTTTCTTTTTGACTAAAATTACATTAATATAAATTTTTAATAATCATACTATTCAAATACTACTACATATTACAACTATAACTTGAACTCGCCTGTTTGTTGGTTAAAAGGTACTGTAGCATAATACAATGTAATTTTATTCAGATAGTGCAATTCTCATATCATCACTTACTAGTTAGTTTCTCATGATTTAAGATACATGTTCATGAATGCATTTTGAACATTATGAAAAAAAAGTTCAACAAACCTCTTTCATGCTTGGTTTCTCTATTTGTTTGTTCCTTCTTTATATCTTTGTTACTCTGAAATTCGTTTTCATACAATTTACTCTAGATTTCATCAATATCAAATAAACTAAGAGTCTTTAATTCAAAATGCTATTTTTGTCCTACCCTTTTAGTGGAGTCTTTGACAGCAGACATATCAGATGCGCATGCTCTTTCGTTCAATTCTGCAACCTTCGTTTCCAATCTGGTCAGTAATCTCTCAAAGGATTTTTTATCATGTATCTGTAACATTCAAACGTTAATACATGAAAACTCTAATTTCATTTGGTTTCTGGATGAATGAAAATGTCTTCCCTGGCATATCAATAACAAAATAGTATAACTGACCGGTTCTGCCATAGCTATGGCGTTTTCGGCCTTGTTGATGGCTACATCTAACATTCCAAGCTGTTCCAAAGCATGCGCCCATAGCTCCATCACTAGTGCCAAGTTAGGGTCTGACGGGTGACTCTTACAAACTGAATAAAATAGTGAATTCGAGTTTTAAAAATAGTTTACTTTCATTCAAAACTTAAGCTTAGCTGAGTATTAGTTATGTCACCGTAAGACTTCAGGGAAAATTTTGAATTTTTCTCCAAATTGTTTTAGGTAAAACTGTGAAGCCCCTTGTCCTTTTCAGATTGATATCATGACAAATTATTTCTACAACAGTATTTGACTTACGATTTTTGCAATGTCCGCACACCATTCTGGGATTTTGCTGTAAATACAATTGTAACTTGTAATCTTTTCACAAAACTCAAAACTTTTTTTGGCAAATACTTATTTTAAATATTGTTTCGTTGTAGTTTTTTAAATCTTCTTTTTAGTCTTCTTTTTAATATGAAATTGCCAAAATTTGCAGTCAATCTAGCTAATTAGTTTACACATGATTACATCGGACTTACTTTTTTCAGGAGTTTCCATCCGTTGCTTATATCAAATTTCAGAATTTCTCGCAGAATTAGTTCCATACTTGAGTTATCTGTACAATAGGTGGAAACTAACATACGATAACTTATCTGTATTTCTTTGATACAAGTCGAGACAACTGGTTTGTCTTCATACTCATCAATAATGGACCTCACATCTCTGATGATTTTCAACTTCACCTAGATAAAAGAAAATAAAAACGAACATACTTTTCATATTTTAAAATTTACTATTAGATTTGAACTCTATTTAATTTGGACCGAGTCGAAATGCTCAGAGAAAAGTTGAATAATACTAGTAACAGCCTTTTTAAGTACCCCATTCCTAAACATCTTTCCCCCGTAAGTATAGTCAAACATCCTTAACAACAACATATACTATAAAAGATAAAAGTATATTACATGTACATACCGCTAAATGAAATTCTGGATTTGTCAAAACTGTACCCCAGAACATTCCAGGGTCTAAGTATTCTTGTGATTGACATTTCTCTGGAAAATCATGATATGAAGTTAAAATATACAATAAAGTGAGGCAAGTACATTTGATCTTAACAAAATTTCCATGATATTTTAGAAATCAAAATAAAGAACCAGTACGTTTATGTACGTATAATGTATAAAGTATTTTAAATTATAAGCATTTGTATCGATTCCATTAATTCTAACGAGACACTATTAAATATGTAGCAATTAAAAGTATTATACTTTCATGTTAAATACTAGAATCTGATTGCTTTAGATGTAGTTAACAATCTGTTCTATTACCCTCAGCCTTAGCAACACACGTGACAACGGGTAACACAACGGTAATGCCACATGCGTGGAAATTATGCGCGTACGGTTCACCGTAGAATTCTCAAAACGTCAGTTGCGCGTTTGAAAGAACCGGAATAAACTTGACGTCAATAAAAGCTTGCGTCCGTTGTAGCTTACTTGAAAACAACAAACAACAGACGAAACATGCTTGCGAGTGCAAAAAAAAGATACTTTAGATGATAAAGGACTCGTAGAGTATCAAATAAACAAGAAAGAGGTCAGTAAATCTTTTTCGAAGTAGCGGGGAGTTTGAAAGCTTTCTGAACGTGAACGAAAAGGCGATCGACGATTTGTATTGCTGACATAGTAAATCAAGAAGACATTCAGTATAATAAAATAAATGGTGCCTGTTTTGGAGGTTAACAGTTGAAATTGACACCCCTCGGCAAACCATTGTCAACCTCCGCTGACGCTGGGGTGTCAATTTCAACTATTACCCTCCAAAACAGGCACCATTTATATATTCACATACCTCGGTAAAGACACTTTAATGCCAAACTACTGTCATTCAGCTAAAATAAAAATGAAAAGAGTCTCCAATCTCCATCAATTTTGGATTTCTATATCAGTACCATTAAAATAAATATTAGATATATATAAATATCCTTACTTACCATCAAAGCGACACCTAAACATTTGTCGTAAGCATCACAAATTATCTCGTCATCTATTTCCTCTTGGTAAAATAATGCAATAGAGTCGTACAACTGTGTGGCGAATTCCTTGGCCCTAACATAATCCCCATTCTTACAGCAGGTGTCTACCGCAAGAAGGAACTTCTTCCAGTCACAGTCGGTTTCCATATTTGTCAAAGATCCTGTAACTAAAATACATGTAAGTAATTAAAGTTTTATCGGTTACACTTTTCCTAGAAAGTTCGGTTATTAAATAAATCGCAGTGAGATTGAAAATAACTCGACGTTGGTTACATAAATACAATCATGTATAAGAATCTTATATATATCTTATCTTATTGCAGTTTGATATATACACCTAAATCGTACATTATCTATTTTTTAAAGCGGTACAGTAATTTTACATTTTAAGTCTATATAACTATTGTAATTTCCTGGTTTATATGTACATCTATGAATTTACTTACCTTGGCTACAGTAAAAATCAATAAAAACAAACAGAACTTCCCTGAATAAAAAATGATGTATTGATTGTGAAGAGTTCAATAAAATTTTATATGCAGTAAAATGCGTTAATGTGTGTGTAATACATTGTTTTTATATACATGTACCTTAAGGTCAAACGAGACGTTCCTTAAAATCTGTTTTGTATATTTTCTTAATGTATGAAACATATTCAATTTTTTTGATAACATTTTGATTTCTGAACCACTTTCTACACGTTTTTCAAAAATCTAAACACTTAAACATTTAAAATTGGAAGAAAAAAATTTCTTCCCTAAAGGATTATATAAGAAAAACTACCCCTGGTATATTGCAGAAATGCCTGGTAAGGTACCTCAATTTTTTGTGAGTAAACATGTTTAAGTAGCAACACTTTGAGAACAATGACAAACTCTTAGAAAAAATTATCTATTTTTAAGGAATGTCTCGTCTGTCCTTAATTGATTAAATCAAAAGCACATTGGTTTTAATGATATACCGAATAGATCTATATCCATTTTGAAAAATTAAAGGTTTTATGTCATATTTTAATGAAGGAAATGTTTAGTAAATGACACATAATTTCAGGTACAGATAAACTTTTCTCTCTGATAGAATTACATTCTGTCTAAATCAAAAAGTTTAAAGCACACATTTTTTTAAATAATGGAAACAAGTGCGAATACAGGAAATTAGCTTTTCATAATTTATAACAAACCGAATATATTATATTCCATGATGTGACCATAAGGATATAAATTCTATTCTGAATTCTAGTTTCTTTTATAGAATTGTGATTATCGTCCAACAGGAAATGTTCTTCAATGTGTATTTAAAACTCGATAAACTGTAAAACATGTATTTGAAAAATTCCAAAAACGTTCCTGACGATTGTGTCTGCCTCCTCATAGTGAATTACTGAACATGTGTTGTAAATCAAGAATAATCCGAACTGATTTTGATCCCTTACCTTTTAATTCTTTATCCTTTTTCTGTGTACAATATGTCCATTCAGTGTAAATTCAGCTTATTCGTAATGATTCCTTCCTCTATATGTTTAGATATGTGTATGATGTTTAAAGTTTCGACTACCTGTTTTAAAGAGAAATCGGGTCAATTTTTTGAAATGCGCAAATGTAAACAATTCGTGGAAACTTTGGAATCTATAAATAGAAGCAGACGTCAATATTCTACTTTCAATTTGCTTTCTAGATAATCGTATAAAATTCCAGAATTCTTAATTTGACTATGTATAGATAAATAACTTTGAGGGTATTTATGTTATCATGTAAGTTGAATGAATTAACATATGGCAGAAATAACTAAAGTATACTCGTACATTTCAAATTTTATATGTATTTGAAATCGTGACACAATTAGAACTTTACAACAAGCTTCCAAATAGGCTTGTAATGGTGACTAACTTTTTAAGCTGTTTGCTTACTGCATTGAAAAAATATCATCATTGTTCAATATTTAGATTTTACTTAGTAATAAAAAAGTGAATAGTTGTATATCATTAGAGAATATCATATTGCACATGTTCAGTAATAGGAATTAAAAAAATAAAAATCAACTAGATTGGGTCTAATTTAAAGAAAACAACATCTTTTCTTTTTGAAGAAAAACAATATTTCAAGACTGTACAGTACATGTATCAAATGAAATTTGACGTATTTGAAATATGACACTACCTAATTTTCAGTACATTTCTTTAATCAAAATAGTTAATTCAAAGGATATCAAAATAGAAATAATATACTATTTCAAAGTTTCGGTCTATTTGATGATGAAGAAGGCTATGATTTTTTTTATATAAACGATGCACTGATTTATAAATACCATGATTAATTTATAAATCACTAATAAATACAAAACAAGACCTTTGCTCATGATTACACCAACCACTCAGCAAGTGATTTTGTTAAATTTTGAATGCGTCACTTTAAGTACACGTACCTGTCAGTAAATTTCGCTGAATAATATTCTCATTTTCTTTTTCAATTCATTTTAAATCTCAATGCACATACATTGAAGATATATATACCATTTTATGTCAAGTTTCAATTCCGATCATTGCCGTTAAATAACCTACTCTATTATAACCAGCCCAGCCAATCATTGAATATCAACCCATTACAGATTAATTGAAGTTATCTATATAACGCCTAGAATTACATAAGGAATAAAAATACACATGTATAGATCTAGATCCTAAAAAACACGGTCAGGAATCACGACAAAACAGATCTCACCAGAATCAGAGGAGCATATATATAAATGTACATTTTAGCCTGGGTTTGAGACGTTGCCTAACGTTACATCATAGAAAACGAGATTTCAAAATTATTTTTTTTAAACTGTTATGACATCATTGGATCTCCATACAATCTGAAATTTATTACATCATGGCCGGTGTTTTGAAAACTTTAAAAGTTTTATTTTTTGGGTCAGACGATTCTGAAGAAGAAGAGTATAACAGTGATAATGAATGGATTAAGGATTCTAATCAGTCAGTCATCAAACAGGTAAATTGTGATGTCCTCCATGGACAAATTAATCAGGTAGACGCCACTGCGTGAGTTCGGTTTCACCATTCAGACTCTTTGTCTCATTAACATTGTTGTACAGGTTCAGGATTCAAGGAAAATGGTTGTTTTGTTTTCATCCTTAATATCATTTTGTCATTTGTAATAGAGATATATGGAAGCCTATTTGTAAATTGGGACACGTACCTGGGATTTTTTTAACTTAAAAAAGTAGGCCCTAATCCTTTCAGGAGAGTGTTCACTAGGCCTATAGGGGCCTACCAATTATCAATATTATACATTACGCATAGATCTAAAGTAGAGGGGTCTACTTTTGGTCTATGCTATGTTATACGTAAACGCCTTTGTCATTTACCTCTCTTACATATCGGCTTTTGTCAGGCCTAATGTATGCACATCAGCAGGTTAGCCCAATATGACGCCATATGATATGACGTCATAAATGCTCGCTAGCTTTTATATTCGGCCCAGAAGTACGACACAGGGGCTTGATTTTGTAGGCCAACTAATGTTTAGACCAAAACGTAAGTATAATAAAAATATACCATGAGTTAAAAAATAGTTACAGAACAAGTACAGCACCTGTGAAGTATGAGTCTTATATATACGTGTATGGAAAGACAGACGTACCCGAGAGCTATATGTAGCCTATATCGTGATCTCGGAAGGGGTCCACTGCTGCACCGTACATCTTTAGCAAATATTAATTGGATTGTTCTTGTCATAGTTTACGACTTCTGGCGATGATAAGATCAACACAGGTAAAAAAAAATATATAGCGTGAAACGAAATTTCACCTCCGCCGCGCATATGTCTGAAAAGAAAACCTAAAATATTCTTTTCTTACGACCTATCTCAAGTGCATTGGTAGTACCGAACGTATTGCTTACATGGATTCAACAAAATTCACATATTCGATTAGGATTTTTGCCTTTATAATGTAATTTCCGTTGAGTTCACCACCCTTGGACCTGTCCCTTTGTCCAAAATTAAATACTCCAAATAAATCAGGATACATCATAGTAAATGTGCAATATTTATTGTATCATGACCAATCAAAACATCATTACAATGTTATTGTAATGTCACAAATTTCCAAGCATGATTTTTAATTACACCATTAAAAATACAGTTTTTGTCCGACGACGATGACCGAATGGATATTCTCTTCCTCCCGACAGTAGTTTTTTATGCGCACATTTTATACGAGTGTTTACGAAAATTCTACGAAAACCCTTGAGATATCAAAGAATATTTATTTCCATTTCTAAATTTTTCCTCTATGATAACCCTTTGAAAGTTGGCGGAGTTGATTTCCTGATAATTCTGCCGGAATGTAAATTAGGCAGGTCGATAGGTCAGAAGCTAAGGAGGCCTAGTATGCATGCAAATCTCGTGCGCATCTGTCTCTGAGTCTGACGCTAAGGAGGCCAAATATGCATGAAAATTTCGTGCGGCAGCCGTTGTGTTTGACGTCGGTGGGCTAGGACTATTGAAATTGGGATGGGAATCCTCGTGTAATTTAAATCTATGTCTGCATTTTTAAAGTTTAAATCTACAATTTTATTTCACAATGAAATGGAAATATAAGGAATCACTGTCTAGTTAGTATAGTATGCCAGGGACATCAACAATAGTGGGAAACATGGGATAATTTATGCATAATGGGCTTCGCCCGTTATGCAAATTATCCCATGTTTCCCACTATTGTTGATGCCCTGGCATACTATACTAACTAGACAGTGATTCCTTAATGAAATATTTGATGTTGGAGAAGGGAAATTCTGGGTGTAAATCAAGAGAAAAAGATATCCGTTGATCATTAAACTTACTAGTATTCGAAAGCATTTGGATTGACAAAACGCGGTGTCATGCAGGATCAATATTCTTCATCTATGGATGCAATGCAACAGAAATTTATTTCATTTGAGAGCACACAGACAAGATGGTAAGCAATATCGTGCTTGAGCTCTCCATTACAATATGTGTGATATTTTAAGATATATTTTTGTTGTACATGTCAAGGAATTGACTTCTTGTTTCGGTTGATCCAAAATAAAATTGAAGAGTTCCGTAAAAACACCTGTAATACGTATTCATTTTGATTTACAATTTTGCTGTATTGTGTTGAAATATTAAGAATCAATGGTTCAAATCAAGATTTTATTTCAATATATACACCCTTATAGCAAACATGTTATTTCGATTCCCGACACACTTAATTGTCAACAGATTTTCCGTGATTTCTCTATCATGACAAAGAGCACAGGGCAGTTATGAGCGGTCAGCAGGGGATACTCAGTTTCAATGGTTCAAATCAAGATTTTATTTCAATATACACACCTTTATAGCAAACATGTTATTTCGATTCCCGACACACTGAATTGTCAACAGATTTTCCGTGATTTCTCGATCATGACAAAGAGCACACGGCAGTTATGACCGGTCAGCAGGGGATACTCAGTGTCACTCCGCAATTGAACCTAATACGACCTCTGATGTCTTGGAGGGGGGGGGTCCGTGTTCGCTCTTCTCCAATTTGTATTTTTAATGGACTTTTGAGCTTGACTACTGTTCGTTATCTCCTTTTTTTCTATTTACAGCAAAAGCAAGCACAAGATGATAAAATAGCACACTTTAAATCAGGTAAATAGCTATCATCCATATTTAAGAAAAAGTGAGAGACTAGCAGAGTTTTATTTTAATGTTTCTTTCATTTTACAAATTATGATAAAAATATGCAATATATTATTGATATTGTATATTAAATTTTGTATCCAGTTATATATGTAACCTATCCAAGGAAAATCATATATGACACTACTTCTGCCTTGATCAATGTTAAATTGCATTCTTATTATATTTATCATTTTTAAATATTTATTTTAGGGCTAATATGTACAGTTTTGCTTTCAAATTAGTTTTCACAATTTTCAAATAAAACACACCCATAATCTAGTTTCCTTTTTCTATAATTTTTTAAATATATTTTTTCCCGAATTTCGAAACATTTTTGTCAAGACTATGATTTAAATTCGTCGCATCCTTTAGTTTCTTGTGCAATTTTAATGGTGTTAATACATGAATATGGTATTTCATTTAAACAATATACAGAAATTCATTGGCTTGTTATAAGTACACGTACTTGCTCAAATTCAAAATGTCACAGTTTAACATGAAAGTTCTGGGATACAATATAAAGTGCATTGCAAAACATGTTTGTACTTTCGCAAAAATAAAACATAGGCAATTTAGCCACATATGATCCACATATGCATTGCCTTTCATATGAGGATCATATGAGAATCATATGTATATACAATCATGTGAGAATCATATGTGGCAAATCAAATGAGAATCATATGATTACACATATGTAAATCATATGAAGTAATATACATATGATTCTCATATGAAAGATCCTGCATATGAGAATCATATGAATATTCTGACAATAATCATATGAGAATCATATGAAACTGATCATATGAGAATCATATGAAACAATGTTCACTAATTTGTCCTTGTTATACTCAGGTAAAATTCATACGAATGTTTGACTGTGATCATATGAGAATCATATGAAACGGTGATCATATGAGAATCATATGAAACCGTGTTCAATTATCTGCCCTTGTTATACTGAAGTAAAATTGCAATTTCAATAATATATATCAAAAGATAAATTCAAATGTACATTAATTTAAAAGAATTTGTTAGTAATTAATTATATGTAAAGTTCTACTCTGTTTACCCCCCCCCCCTTTTCCGTCTAAAAAAACCTTTCACAATTTTTTTTCTGTTATAATGCATTTCGCAGACAAAATAGATAAAGAATAAATTAATTTGCTTTTCATTTTAAATCTTTTGGGTTTGGCTAAGTAAAATTAAAATAATTCCGTATTTTTCTCCGGGTCGGTTTTGTCTTTTATCGGATGAAAATATACGTCATTTTTGACGTCACGGCTGCAGCAGACGTGATGGGTGTTTGGAAAAGGCAAGTGATCTACTTTTGATTCATACAGTATTGTTTAAATATCATTTCATTATGGTTACAGGTGCGTATGAACTCTCTATATATACTCTTATCACTTGCATCATGCATGTAATTGTTAAATCAATGCATTTCGTAAACCTAACATTCGTGATCTGTAAGTAAGTTTGGATAAAATTTGTTTCTGAATGAAAGTAAACATTACATGTTAGGCTAAAGGCTTTACTACTTTTTAAAACTTGAATTTGTTTTCGTTTTGTTACGAAAGTGAAAGTAGAAACCTTGTACGCTGTTGTATACATGTCAGTTGGCGTTATGTATGTTGAGATCGTTATCAAGTCCGGATTCCTTCTTCAACTTAATGACAAATGTTTGTTTTTATGGCCTATAGATGCATTCGGCAACTTGAGTTCAGTGTCACAGTGCTGTTTTTTTTTCAGTCCAAAGAGCCCGAAGCTGATATAAGACTGGCGATTGATCCTGAAGCTGATTTGACAGACGATTGCATCATCACAATATTGAAGGTAAAAATAAATACTTGCAATAAAAAATCAAAGTATCTGTAATTCCTCTTTATGACAAAATATTTCTTTATAATTTTTTTTGTTCTTTTATAATTAGGTCTTTCCACCTTTCTGTGGAAAGACCTATTGATTTCCTTCTGTTTCTTTTTCTTCTTTTTCTTATTAGGTCTTTCCACCTTTCTGTGGAAAGACCTATTTATTAGGTCTTTCCACCTTTCTGTGGAAAGACCTATTGATTTTCTTCTGTTTTTTTTTTTATTTTTTATTATTTTTCCGCCGTGTGATTTTGAGTTTTAAGATTTATCGAAAAGATTTTAAGTTCATAAGAATGTACTTCATAAAAGATTTTCGCAGTTGACCCTGCGTATATGAACTATGACCCCTTTCGTAGTTATTACCCTTTTCGCAAAAAAGCTTGTTATCGCTACTCCTCCGAAACCGCAAACCGTAGAGAAATTAAACCTTCACTAATGTCTTCAACTAATTTAGTCGACACTTCATTGATTCATTGCAAAAGCATTCGTTGACCCCATCAATGAGTTATTGCCCCTGGAAGTTTTTGAATTTTACAAATAATTAAAAATTTTCAAAACAAGAAGTCGTAAAGACATGGGACCAACTGCATAAGATTTATTGACCTTTGACCTTAAAATTCATATAAAGGTCAAAGGTCAAGGTCATTCCAAAAATGAGAAAATTAGCTCTTTTTGTATCTCTTTTGTCTTTCAACATATACTTAATGTCTATGCGTCATTAATATGTACTCTTAAAACTGTTTCAAAGATTTCATTCTTGTCCCCCAAGATTAAAACTTTCCAAAGTTATTGCCCCTTATGCGAAAAACCTTGTTATCTCTACTCCTCTGAAACTGTAGATCCTAGAGACACCAAACCTTCACTAATGTCTTAAGGGTCTTTAGACCTAACTTCACTGTATAAGTGTTAAAGAATCTGATGACCCCTTATATGAGTTATTGCCCTTTAACTTCTTTATACTTACTATTAAACCTTGTATCTTGAAAACTATAAATGGTAGAAGCCTGGGGTCAATTGCGTTGTGACCCCTGACCTTTGATCTTGAATATTTTGTCAAGGTCAAAGGTCAAGGTCATTCCAAAAATGAGAAAAAAAGCTCTTTTTTTATATATCTTTTGTCTTTTAACATGTGCAATCAGTCTTTGCATCATTAATATGTACTCTTAAAACTATTTCAAAGATTTCATTCTTGTTCCCCAAGATTGACCTTATCAAAAGTTATTGCCCCTTATGCGAAAAACATTGTTATCGCTACTACTTCAAAATCGTAGACCGTAGAGGCATGAAACCTTCACTAATGTCTTAAGGGTCTTTAGGCACACCTTCATTGTATAAGTACTAAAGGGTCTAATGACCCCTTCTACGAGTTATTACCCTTTAACATCTTTGCACTTAAAAATTTTAACTTATAACTATAGAACTAAAAGTCGTAGAGGCATGGGGTCACTTGCAATGTGACCCTTGACCTTTGACCTTGAATATCTGATCAAGGTCAAAGGTCAAGGTCATTTAATTTTTTTTTTTTTTTTTTTTAATTTTCATTTTCTTTTTTTTAAGCCATTTCCCTTAAAATTAGATTAGAGAGTAAAATATAAAACTATAAGAAATTAAAAAAGGTGGAAAGACCTCTTATTGTTCTGTGAACAATAAGTCTCCTAGTTCTTCTTATTTTTCCGCCGTGTGATTTTGAGTTTCAAGATATATCGAAGAGATTTATAGTCTATCAGAATGTACTCCACAAAAGATTATTGCAGTTAACCCTGCGTAAATGAACCTTGACCCTTTACGAAGTTATGGCCCCTTTTGCAAGAAATGCTTGTTATCGTTACTTCTCCGAAACCGTAAACCGTAGAGGTATGAAACCTTCACTAAAGTCTTTGACTAATTGAAAGAACTCTTCATCTTTTAATTGTGAAAGTATTCGTTGACCCCTTCAATGAGTTCTTGCCCCTGAAACTTTTTGAATTTTACAAATAATTAAAAATTTTCAAAAGGACAAGTCGTACAGACATGGGACTAATTGCATTAGATTCATTGACCTTTGACCATGACATTTATGTAAAGGTCAAAGGTCAAGGTCATTCCAAAAATGTGAAATTTAGCTATTTTTATATCTCTTTTGTCTTTATATATATACTTAATGTCTATGCATTATTAATATGTACTCTTAAAACTATTCCAAAGATTTCATTCTTGTCCCCTAACATTAACCCTTTTTAAAGTTATTGCCCCTTGTGCAAAAATCCTTGTTATCGCTACTCCTCCTAAACCATAGACTGTAGAGACACTAAACCTTCACTAATGTCTTAAGGGTCTTTAGGGCTAACTTCACTTAATAAATGCAAAAGGATCTGATGACCATTATATGAGTTATTGCCCTTTAACTTCTTTGTACTTACTATTAAACCTCATAACTTCAAAACTATAAGTCGTAGAAGCATAGGGTCAATTGCATTGTGACCCTTGACCTTTGACCTTGAACATTTTTCAGGTCAAAGGTATAGGTCATACCAACATTTTTTTTTATATTTTCATTTTTTCTTTGCTTCAAGACAATTTTGGTTTGTTTTTAATGGAATTTAATTTTAAGGAATTAGATATAAAACAAATTTGAAATTCAAAGAAGGTAGAAAGACCTCTTATTGTTCTGTGAACAATAAGTTTCCTAGTTTTTTATTATTTTTCCGCCATGTGATTTTGAGTTTCAAGATTTATCGAAAAGATTTTTATTTCACAAGAATGCACTTTGTAAAAGATTTTCGCAGTTCACCCTGCATAAATGAACTTGGACCCCTTTCGGAGTTATAACCCCTTTGGCTAAAAAGCTTGTTATCGCTACTCCTTCGAAACCGTAAACCGTAGAGAAATGAAACCTTCACTATTGTCTTTGACTAATTTAGTAGACACTTCATTGATATATTGCAAAAGTATTCGTTGACCCCTTGAATGAGTTATTGCCCCTGAAAGTTTTGGAATTTTACGAATAATTAAAAATTTTCAAAACGAGAAGTCGTAGAGACATGGGACCAACTGCATAAGATTCACTGACCTTTGGTCTTGAAATTTATGAAAAGGTCAAAGGTCAAGATCATTCCAAAATTGAGAAATTAAGCTCTTTTTATATCTCTTTTGTCTTTCAACATATACTGAATGTCTTTGCATCATTAATATGTACTCTTAAAACTATTTCAAAGATTTCATTCTTGTTCCCCAAGATTGACCCTATCAAAAGTTATTGCCCCTTATGCGAAAAACATTGTTTTCGCTACTACTTCAAAACCGTAGACAGTAGAGACACCAAACCTTCACTAATGTCTTAAGGGTCTTCAGACCTAACTTCACTATATAAGTGCATAAGAATCTGATGACCCCTTATATGAGTTATTGCCCTTTAACTTCTTTATACTTACTATTAAACCTTGTATCTTGAAAACTATAAATGGTAGAAGCATGGGGTCAATTGCATTGTGACCCTTCACCTTTGACCTTGAACATTTTCTCAAGGTCAAAGGTCAAGGTCATTCATTTTTTATTTATTTTTTTTCTATGATTTAAGACAATTTTGGTTTCTTTTTCATGGAATTTGATTTTAAGGAGACAGATATAAAACAGATTTGAAATTCAAGAAGGTGGAAAGACCTCTTATTGTTCTGTGAACAATAAGTCTCCTAGTT
>PRKT01000163.1:632082-683753 GCA_003671525.1 Saccostrea glomerata | reverse complement strand
AAAAAGAACAAGGAAATATATGGAATAATTATGAAATGGGGAGGATGTACACAATCTTGTCTGAATTTGAGCTGTGAAAATTTCCCATATTCTTATTGTATGCTGGAATAATCAATAACTTGATTTTTCATAAATTTACAATAGAGAATACATGACAAATGTTATTGCTGATATTTCAATTTTGCTTTGGACACTTTCATGTCATATGGTATTTTTATACATGAACTAATTATGTTATTCATTTGTACATGTACAGTATACATGTTTAACTACTAAATCATTTTGCTGAAATCTTATAATTTGTACTCATTTTAGAATATGTTAAATATATGTATCGACAAATGCTACTGACTTGTTTGTATATTTTCTTGTTTAGAATGTACACTGTGAAAAATAAGTTATTTCTCTTGATGAAAATAATTTTATCAAAAAAGTTGTGTAAGCATTTTAAGATATTTTAAAATACTCAACTAATGTAGATAGATCATTGTAATGTAATGAATTTTCATCTAAAGCAGAAATATCTGATTTTTTAATGTGTACAAGAATGTGAAAAATATTGAAATAGAACACACAAGTTTTTCATATGATTTGCATATGATGTCCTTTTCATATGATTCTCATATGTAAATGGCTTGAAACACACTTAAGTGTTTCATATGATTTACATATGACACCCTTTTCATATGATTCTCATATGTAAATGGCTTGAAACACACTTAAATCATTCATATGAAAATCATATGTAGTTATTTTCATATGATTTACATATGTGGATCATATGTAAATCATATGATTTGTTTCATATGATTCACATATGATGCCCTTTTTCTATGATTCTCATATGAAACCAATCATATGAGAATCATATGATTCTCATATGGGAATCATATGTGGCTAAGTTGCCTGTGAACCTCTGTTCTGTTGTGTTCATTTCCTAACATGGTTTTACAAAAATTGTAATTTATTATACCCATTTTGAACATAAATCTACTTCCAAAAGAATTTATTCGTAATAAAAAGATAGCAAATAACTTTTGCTTTTACATGAAGTAGAAATAGAAAAGAAATGTAATATAACTCCTATTGAAAATATTTTCCCGTTTAACAATATGTAATTTTATGACAATTTATTTTTTGACAAATGTTAGCAAGAAATAAATATCGCATCTGGAAAAATAACATTGTGTTGTTCCAAAAAGCTTACATGACCTCTATACAGTCAATCTAATCATAGTAATGGATTTGCCCCGTGTTTAAAAATAAATCCCATTTTCTAAAAACGTCGAAACTTCGCCAAGAAGCCTCTGTATCGTCCACAGTATTAATCAATAATTAGACCTTACTCTGCTATACAAATATTACGTCATTGCATGCATCACTGTTTCATATCTTTGTACCATATATACTTCCGCGTAAACGTTAAAACAGAAAGTAGACTGATAACAAAATGTACTTATAAACAGAACGGTCCAGAAGAGAGGGGAGAATCCGTACTGGGTCAAAAATGCCGGGCAGACGTAAACCGAGGACAAGGCGGACCAGCTGGAGCCGTGAGTAGTTTTAATGTTTCTGTCAAAGGCTTTAGGGGTCAAGGGCTAAATAATATAACGCAGAAGTAATAAAAAAAAACTGTAAAGCATCTTTGGTAAGTTATTGAATAAAATGCAGATTTTATGCTAAATTATTGTTCTGTGTGACTGTTTTCGTCTAATGCACTTATGAGGCATGTCCTTTAGGTATTTTTTCATAAAATGCAAATTAGGAAAATACATATTTGTACTTTGACACTGTGATTTAAGCCCATTTTCAACAAAGGTTTTAATACACATTTTACAAACATTGTTATCGTAACGTTTATAAACATAGTTATCTTAACATAACGTAGCAAACAATTGGTGATAGGATGTAACTTTCGGAAATAACACACATACTACATGGTGGTTAAATATGTGTACTGCATTCTAATATTGTGTGTATACACGCACATGGTATGGTGCACATGGGGAAAGTCATTACTTCAAAATAAATTCAAACAACAGCAATTTTTATTTTTCAAAAACGAAAGTAAGCCAACCTTGATTATGGCAAAAAATCAATAGCAGTTTAAAATGGCTGTCATTGGGTGCAAAGTGAAAATGCACATAACGAAGAATTTCTAAGTTACAAGTGTATGACAGTACATATATTCCAGAAATATTTTGAATGACAAATAATAACGTTATAATTATCCACAAGAAATTAATTATACATGCATCCAATTTTTACGCATTGTAACATTACATACACATGTACGGGAGCTTTACAGGCTTCCATCAGTGTCTCTTCTCAAATTGCTATTATATGTACAAATTGTCAGTTTAAAGTTACAAATAATTATTTTGACCAAAAAAAGAAAAAAGAAAAACAAATCACTATGATAACAAATTTTAAATATTTGAACAGCTCGGAGAAAGGGGATATTTTAAATATCTGACCCCCTCCTTCTTTATCTGCTGATGATCTTGAGGGTTGTATTAAACATAAAAAAAAAACCAAAACACCGCAACTGTTACAAAAACCTCAAATTAGTAATTTGAAAGAAAAAAATACATGTAACTCATTTGACTAAACGAAGTGTTTATTCATAATTTGTATTTTCAAATTAAGAAAAATCACCTATGCCGGCATTAAAAGCTTCCGTATACTATAACAACTTTAAGATCAATAATTTGTTTCAACTTTTAACTAATAAGTCATTTGACTTAACAAATTAATGCATTGTAATTTTATTAACAAAATGGTATGATAATCAAATTCATTTAAAAAAAGAGGAAGGGGGATAAGGCGGACGAAGTGCCTATAGTGCGACAGAGAAGAAGTGAAACATTTAATCTCAATTTATCCAAATTTTATTTGATATTTCACCTAATACTAAAGTAAACTTAATGCAAAATCTTTACAATTTACAAAAATCCCACAAAGACTGAAAATATTTGCCTATGAAAAAGCATACACACACTAAAAAGAACCAAAACAATTATTTTCTCATACTTAAACAATTTTTTTTTAACATAAGTGGGTCTTCTCTCCATTTTTTTTAAAGATAATCCTAAAAGCTTGCAATGAAATATACATTTTTTGGTTTACAAAAACATGGAGCGAAGACCCACTATACCTTAAAAGTACACTTTTATGGCAAAACATTCGCATCTTTCCGAGAAATACTTCAAGTTGAGCCATGTAGCATAGTGATTAGCGTGTTAGTCTCAAAGCAGTATGATATCTCGGATTTTTATTACTAAGGGTTCGAATCCCACGAATATCATCCAATATTTTTATAAAAGAAATAAAAATTACGAAATTTTTTTTTCTCTCAGAAAAGGTTTTTTTTCTCTCATAAATTCATAAATTTCAATAGTGAGAAGTTAATTTAAATACTTAATTCACATATTGAATATGATTTCTTAAATATCTGACGCTACAGGCATTCTGCTCGCCTTGTCCCCCCATCTTCTTAATGATTTGTAATTCAAAGTTGAATAACTATTGAATTAAGGACCCAGACATAAAATAGACGTTTCTTAAATCTTTTTATGATATTTTTGACTCATAGAGAACCCTTTATCACCCTTCAATCTATTGTTAACTTCCTGTAGGTTGTCAAATGTTATCAGGTTGTTTACTTTCAGATTGATCGGGTAGATTATTAGGCTGGGCATTAAATATAAAAATGGACTTATGAAAGTTTGTTATTGAGCCAAACAATAAGATAGAAGTTGTTTTGTGGGAGCATTTCAGAGCATAACTTAAATGAAAGCAACAAGATTTTCCCGTGTTGGTTACTTATAATAGTTATGTACATTCTGCATGTAAATAAAGTAAATATAGTAAGAAAACGCCATTTTAATTACAATAAAAATATTGCAATTACATATCGCAATACAGTTAAAAATATTGCAATATATCGCAAGACGGAATCTAGGGCCAAGACCCAGCCCTATAGATTATATAATTTCTTTTATTTTTTAAAATAAGCCTCGTCTTGTTCTTAACATAATATATTTAACAAACATCAGATGGTTAATATGAAACCTGGGATTTCCAAAGTGTTCATATTATTTTGATTGTAAATAGATAAAAAGCGTAACGATATATATGTAACCGGTATTTAACTGACCAAACCGACTAAGAGCGTCATGTTTCATTCTCTAATCAATCTCTTATGCAGTAAGTTGTATTACTAGTATCTAGTTAGGACAATGATGACAAAAAATGATACATAGACAGATGGACATGGTGGTTATTACACTTTTTGAAATGTTCAAAATCTTGAAAACCCCTTTAAAAAAGACGTAAATATTTTAGCTCAGGAATTTTGGATATCCTTTTTTAAGTTGGTTTTGATATCACTGCGTGCTGTACTGGTTCAACTGATCTGAAAAAGATGTCCAAAGTTAAATGTTGACCCATAATAGACTCATTATTTTGAAGAATTGTTTAATATCCATTGAAATTGTGAACAAACAGGAAAAAACAACTTTCTCAAATTGTGTTATACATGTAATTCTTTCAGAATTCACGACCGAAAATGAGGAGACTCTGGAGGGAGGTGATGTACAAAATATACACCGAGTTCAGAGTTTGCAAGACATTTCAAACGATGAGCTGCTTTCTCCGAGACGTTCATTCTCATCACTTTTTCATCCAGTCCATTCAAACTCATATTCAAACATTCAAGTCCAGCTGGATACTGGATACTCTTACAGTGATAAAACATCGTCCGATACGGAAGAACTGGAATCGTGCAATGGAGATTCAGAGTCGGCTGAAGATGAAGACTATTACGTTGAGGAAGAAGAAAGTGAATCTTTTCAGCCAAGATCTTTTACGATTCCAAAGGAAGACAGTAACAAGACAAAATTTGAGGACAGTTGTGCATATTATGAAAAGAACGAAAATGAAGAAGAGGATATCCTACAACAGGATATGATGAAGTATGGCTTAGACCTACCTGAAAGCGAAGAATTGAGTCACAAAGGTAAAAAGAAGCCGAAATTATACGATGAATTTTTGCCAACTGATCAATTAGAAAAGATGCTACGGTCAAATACACAGCGTTACAAACGTTGTAAAGTTTCTATTCAAGGAGCACATGTAGCTCAATGTACAAACCTTGACGTCAGAGATGAACTAAAAGAAATTGAAATTTCAGGAAGATCAAAGGCGGGAAAGGTGTTTGATGGAGATATTGTGCTAGTAGAGATTTTCAACTACGAAAAATTTACAAAAACGATTATTCAAAGACTGCAGCGAGACATTAATAAGGACAACAGGTCACAGAGGATCTACGGCAAAATTATCGGTATTTTTGAGAGGAGAAAAGCAAGAGATATTGATCATCCAGTTTTTGTATGTACAATGGATGATACAGCATATTATTTAATGAAACCTGTCTGCAGAACAGTTCCTAAAATTCATATTGACCATGATAAGCAGAAGAAATACATAATTCAGGTGTATAAGTATGACACAAAGTCCTCAAATATTGAACCTGACTACGAATTTCGAATCGACCCTGGGAGAAAGTCGTCTTTTGTCTTTCTGGTCGTATATTTGTCCTGGTCTGGTTTGTACCCATTTGGTGCTGTGATAGATGTTATCGAAATTGAAGAAAATTACCAATCTGCAATGAAAATTCTTCGACTTCAAAATCAAGTGCCAGAGTATTATCAAAAAGAAACCGTTGAATATACAAAGAAACTGATTGATGATATAAAAGAACCCAGTAGAATCATGAGTGAGGAGGATCGTGAAGATTTATCTCATCTCAGGGTCTTTAGTATTGACCCTGAAGGATCGCAGGATATTGATGATGCTCTCAGCATAGAAAAAGTCGGGGATAGTTTTGAAATAGGAGTTCATATTGCTGATGTGAGCTTGGTCGTGAAAAAAGATGATCAAATTGATTTGGAAGCTCAAGAAAGAGCTTGTACATTCTATCCCGGCCAAGGAATGAATCCTTACCACATGCTCCCGGAACCTTTATCACGTGACATATGTAGTTTACGTCCAGGGGTAATGCGGCCTGCTTTGTCTGTAATATTTAGAATGACCAAAACAGGTCATATCGAGAAGCAGTGCGTTAAGAAAACAAAAATTAAATCCTGTAAAAAATTAAATTACGAAGAAGTTCAAAGAATTATAGACAAGGGATTAAGTGATAGTGCCTTAGAGAGTGACATTCTTCAGCTTTTTGAAATAGCTAAAACAATACGTGCAAAAAGACCTGGTGCAGGTTTCCACGCTTTCCCTGTAGAAACAAAACTGAATGACAACGAGGATTCAGTGTTGAATTCAAGGGAGGCCCATTACCTTGTTGAAGAGTTCATGGTTTTATCAAATACATACGTTGCTGGATATCTAAGAAGCCGATTCCCAAAAGTTATTCCTCTCCGTTGTCAAGCAGCCCCATCTTTAGAAATTCTGAAGAAATGGAAAGATCAAAACTATCCATTTTTGCACATGGTACTTCGCCTTCAGAATATTATTCCAAATGCAGTTCCTGGAGGTGATAAGATTGACCTTAATTCTCTTGGATCTTTTCGGTATACAAGGATTATGCCAGTTCAGAAATGGGTTTGGGAAAATATAATTGATGCAGTAAGGGATAAAGACATTCAATCAGCGATACAATATTTATGTACTGATGAACTACATCCTAGCCAGTGTTTGGCATTAGAAGAATGGATTTCTTTCCAGGAGAGTGCTTCATACAAATGCAGTGGGGCCCTTAATGACCAAAGAGAAGGGATGCATTTTTCTTTGCAACGAATGATGTATGTACATTTTACATCACCAATAAGGAGATACCCTGACATTATTATCCATCGTCTACTTCATGCAGCAATCGAAAATAAAAAATGTCCATATTCAGAATCAGAGGTTGATATTCTGTGTCAAAGCTTGAACGATGTCATACGAAGAGCAAAAGATTTTCAAAGGCAATGCAGGATGCTAACTTGGGGATTTAGATTAAAGCGGTGTCCACAAATTCTGCATGGTTTTGTTCAGGAGGTATCTGACAGGTCTGTTTCAATTGTTTTACCTGGACTCAGAAGTCTTCCACAAATATGCAAGGAAATTGAGTTGAACCTTTTACACGTATTCGAGAGGCCAAAATTTGATAAAGATACAACAACAGGAGATCTTATCATGACCCTTAACTGGTTACTACGCATTTATGATGTGTCAGGCAAACCAAACAGAGACGAACGCAAAGCCCAGAGACTACACTGGTTGTCAGAGGAGGCTAAAAAAGAAGTTTGCAAGCGAATAAATCCTCATGCTAGAACAAAGTTTGTTCTTCAAGAGAGATGGAAAGAAATATTACTTCAAGTGGTTCGTGGAGAATTCCAAGATCTGGAATATAGTATCACAGGTCCACAAGGGAAAACATCCAGACCGGGAAGTAAAGGGGAAATGGATGAAGATCTCCATAATTATGTACCTGCCTGTAAAGATACAATAATTGATCACTCATCCGAAGTTGAAGATGGAGAAGTGATTCGACAGGCGTGCAGATTTTCAATGTCCTTGTCTCGAGGACAAGTAGTTTGCGTGCAAATTACTGCAGAACCACAAAAAGGGGTTCTTGTACCATCCTTGCAATTGCTTGATATGACCAAAAACATTAAACATTGCTTGCAACACAGCCGCGACCCAATTAAGTTCCTATCCAAGTATTCGATACACAAAACTAAAACAAAATATCAATCAGTAGTTGACTTCCTCAAAATATGGTTACCAATTATTGAAATGGAGGCTGTAACAAATGCAGCGCATGACGATTCTCCAATCATCAATGGAGTTGATGTCTTCATGGAGCCCTGTCGAAGAGGATACTTTGTCCTTGATCATTATTTTTGTGAACAGAGAGACATTGATTTCAGTGCAATGTCGCCAGAATTTATTCTTGTTGGTAAAAATGAGAACAGAAACGAGGATATTACGAATACCGATTTCATATGCATAAGATCTGAACATTTAACGAATAAGACCAACGAAGAAAGGAAAACTTCATCCGTGGACCCAAATTACCGTTTTCAGTGGGTTCTTCATGGACAGATTAACAGGATAGAAAAAATCATGAAATCTAAACCTCAGCAGAAAGATTCCTTGGAGATAGAGACGGCAGATAGCGATGGAAAGAAGCGACCAGTCGTGGACAAGTATAAGATTCACTTTAAGCTACATAAGGAAAGCAATGATGCATCAAACGAAATGATGTTTACAGAAAATGGATTTCCAAGCTGTGTAGAGCTGGTACAGAAATCTGAAACAGAAACGTAATTACCTCAATTATTATTTTACTATTTAAAGAAAGACTCATTGGTTACATCGTTGATCCGATTATCTTGACTCTGCTGTTCTTGATAATATTTAAACGATGCCTCCTCTTAATTCCCAAATTAAAATTTAATCGTCCATAATGCAAGTAGGACAATATTTTGATTGTATTTAGTTTCTGAATATTTACCAATATAATATTGACTCTTGTTATGGTCCTTGATTTGATCAAATATAAATATTATTTAAATTGTTTTCGTGTATTTCAAAATGCCTTACATATCTATGGCTCTACAATTCTAGAAAGGTTTTAGGGGAATTATTGCATTGTAAATTTTGATCTACTATGATGGCCCTCTCACCCCAAACTTAAGTCTTATTATATGAAAAATTAACGGAGAAACGACAAAATTACTCTTGAGTCTTTTGCTCTGTTGAGCTAAAAAAAAAAACCAGGATAAAAAGATAATTTTATCATTCTACAGAACAATGATAATTGTTTTTCCTTTTGTTGAAATTTGTCTCTTTTACCTTTTTAGTCGGATAGAGGCTGTTTTAAAATGCCTTGGGAAATCCAGCTCTTTAGCACAAGCAATAGCTTTACAGAAGTCACCGCCATATTTAGGTAATACTAAACTTATACATAAATTTGTATTTTCAACGACTGTTTTAGAAGTAGGAAAACAGAATTTAAAAATAGTTACATCAAAGTCGAAAATAAATATACAAGATGCATTTAAAAAAAATTATGTATTATTTTTTTTTTATTTTGCAGATAGTACATATTTTGAACAAGCCAAAAATATACACATAGAAATAGATTTGCCAAGCATTGAACCAAGTAATGTTTATCAAACGCAGGCCATCAGGAATTCTTTAACCAAGAGCTTTAGCCTTATCCATGGACCTCCAGGTTAGTAAAACTGCATTATTTTGTGATATGGAATCGCCTTGTATCCAATTTACATGTTCTACTTATTTTTTTTAATCCAGGCACAGGGAAGACCTACACGGGAATAAAGTTAGTGTATCTGTTCGATATGATAAACGATATGCTCAGAGCAGATGGACAAAAGCATCAACAAGTTGTCTTCTGTGGACCCAATAATAAATCGGTGGACCTTGTTGCAAGTAAATTTCATTTTATTGTTTCTTATTTTAATAAAAAAACTTCTTTCCTTTTAATATTTTGGGTTAAAAAAAGAATTAATTGGTTAAAGCTAGACACAACCGATTTAAATCAAATATGCTGCATCTATGGTTATCAAATGAAAACGTTAATTATATTATGTATGCCAATTCAGGATGGATATTGAAGAAATTTGACGATTTAGCGCCCGATATGATACGTTTGTATGGCAACTCTCTCGAAAACAAAGATTACCCTATGCCAGGAAAGCACTATACTACGTCTGCCTCAGCGAAAGAAAATCGACCAGATCCTCAGCTAAAAGAAATATCGGTCCATCATCTCATTCGTCAAGAAGGAAGTCTTTATGCTACCGAAATAAAAGACTTCGATGACAAATTTGAACTTTTTAGGAGAGATAAAAGCTATAAACCCACTATAAGAGACATTAGGCGATACAAGCATATAACTAGTGAAGCAGCACAAGAAGAACTGATAAAACATGACGTCATCTTCTGTACCACTGCCGTCACAACCAGTCCACGGTTCATCAAGGGTACAAGGGGGAAAGTTTTCCAGTTGATTATTGATGAGGCAGGAATGTGCACGGAGCCTGAGAGTATTGCGGCCATTATTGCTACAAAGGCAAAACAAGTTGTGCTAATCGGAGATCACAAGCAGCTTAGTCCCGTGATTTGTTCCACTCATGCAGCTGAGCTAGGATTAGATGTTTCACTTTTTGAACGTTATGCAAATTTGGCAACAATGCTGAGATACCAGTACAGAATGGTAAATAATAAACATTCAATACACTTTGAAGCAAACCTTCATTTTTTTTTGTTCATTTTCAAAATAGAAAGTGTAATTATGATTTTAAAAAGAATTGTTTAATTCCAGCATCCAGCAATATGTGAGTTTCCATCAACTCACTTTTACGATAAAAAGTTGATTACCAAAAAGTCTTCAAAGTGGAAATCTAAGACTCCATTGGATATTTGGATAAACAAGAATAAACCAATCATATTCTGCCACGTGGAGGGAGAAGAAGACTATCTCACTGTTTCTACTGAAGAGGGAAATGAACAGTCCTGTAGCAACAAACAAGAAGTAGATCACGTGGTATGCAGGAAAAACATCCCTATTTTCATTTCATGCTTTCAGTAATTATTCATGTAGTGTTATGTTGAAAATTTGTGGCAGTAAAACCATAACAACGTATCAGCTGGCATATTTCTACATTTTAAAAATTTAACTTTTATTAATTTGTAAAGCTTTAATAAAGGAAACCTTGACGTGAATAGAGGTCTTAAATTTAAACCTGTAATATAGGTAAAACTATTTTATAAAGACGTGTACACTTTACGGCGGTTGCAGGTTTCTAATGTACATGTACTATTAGATATCGAGTCACTTATATGTAATGTAAGGATCACCATAAGGTCATGTGCTGTATATGAATAAAAATCAAGCTTTCATAAAGTTCTTTAAAGAATATTTTGTAGAAGTTTTAAAGTACTAGTAAATTGTTGGGTTTTCTTAGAATATCAATAGCCAAAAAAAAATCTTTTGAGGATAAACAATTTTTTTTCAGAAATCAGTACTAGTAATATTTCTCATAGGTTTACATTCAAATAATGTTGACCAAGTACTAGTTTAGTGCAAAATTTTTGTCAAAGATTTTGTCATAAATAATACAAAGTCTCATATCTTAGAGCCAAGAAAAACTTACAAATTCTTTATATTTCAGGGATTTATTATTTATGTCATTTCAAATCAAAATCAGTCAAAAATATATATCAATCCATGCATCAATATTTTGTTTGTTTTAAGTACCCTAAAGTATATTATATTAATAATTTAAGACCTTGATTATTTGAATGAGCATTATCCTTTTTGGGAATGTATTTGATAATTTTAGTTTTAATATTGTAGATTAAAGTGTTTGAATACCTGGTGAAGTACGAGAAGATAAACCCAAGTAACAAACAGGTCATCAATATCATGTCACAGTACAACGCACAATGTACAAGAATAAGGAAAGCTCTTCTGGAAAAGAAGTACATTAATATCAACGTCAACACTGTTGTTGCTAGTCAGGGTATGTTTGATATATTTTAAGTCTTTCTATTTCAAAAGATTATTTTGTTGATATGTATATAGTGAACTGTGCCTTTTTGGCTGAAAATTTTAATGTTTAACTAAATTTTAATGCATGCACCTTCCTATTTAAAATAATTTATCAACTAAAATTGAGCCTGTCATTTTTATTTTACCTTCGAATAGAGTCTTTCAAATGTAGTTTAAATTGATTAGTTAGTTGTTTGCTTTTTGTCCCCTTAAAAATTCCTCTCATGATAGGACACTATGAGCTGCCGATAGAGAACTGAAATTTTTTACCCTATCATTGGCGCTTAGGACCGCTAGGCAGAGGGAGATCTTAGGTTCAGATTGATTTTTTTGTTGTTGCTATTTTGAAGGTGGAGAATGGGACTACGTCATATTCAGCACAGCTCGGTCTCTACCAGATTACCGAATCGAGAAAAACCCAACCCTGGGGTGGTGTAAGCAGAATCTGGGTTTTATTACGGATGAACATCAGATCAATGTCGCTTTGACCAGAGCAAGACGAGGGCTCATTATCATTGGTAATGCCATTATGTAAACTTTATCTATTAAAAAAATTCCGAAAGTTCAAGGGTCTAATTTAAAGTTATTTTATTTTTAGAATATCGCTTTCAAACAGAATTTCCTTTTGAAAAATTTAGTGTTTTGGGGGTAACAAAATAGCGAAAAGTTAGAAAGGAAAATAGTGCGTAATTATATGCAAATTATTTATATATATGACTGCCGTCATGAGAAAAGGGCCCTTATCTTTTGACGTCACAATGCTCAGAAAACGACGTCAAAGTCGCGGTATTGTAAACACGGAAGTAAAAAAAATCGTCAACTGTGTTTCGTGATCTAGAAATAAAATTAGATTTCAAAGTGTGACAAAAATTTAAAATTTGATGCGGACATTTTTAATAGGTATATAATATAATATTTTTACTATTTAATAATAAGTGGATTTATTCATAAATCTGTTTATGAGTACATGTATTTAACTTGATGTTTATTGATACGCGACATTGGACATGCACCTTGCTAGAAACAGCGTATATTCATGACTAAATTAAAGATGCTCTTAGTTTCTTTTTTTTTTTTGAGAAATTTCCCAATGTTTAAATTTGAATTCATGTTAAGAAGTCTTAATATCAAAAGGTATATCCCATACACGTCATTGTACTTTTTTTCAGAGAGAGAGAGAGAAAGAGCGAGTGAGAGGTCTATGCTCCGTTCTTATAAGCGCTTCTTTTTTTTCTGAAAAATATAAACCATAATTTAAAATGTATTCAGCCATTTTAATTTTGATCCATAGTAAATCATACTGATGTACCCTAATAGCCAGCCCACCATGAACTGTCGATTTAAAAATGTGTGTTAAAAGGCGGAGGGGGGGGGGGGGGGTGATAAGTAGAAATGCCTAAAAAAATACAGTAAAAAGACAACCGGTTAAAGTTCAAGCTAAAACAAAATAATCCCTCTTTGACTCGATATATATTCTGGTAGCATGGGAGATAAAATTAAACCTTCTACATCAGCAATAAATAATTCTATACTTAATCAACAGTAAGTGAACATCCTAATGAAAAAAAAGGGGGGGATACGCAGGATGTGGATGCCATAAAAATTTTGCTAAAATTAAATTTTGTTTCAAACACTTATTTAAAACGATCCAATAAATACATGTTTCAATTTTCTTAAATTATCCCGATTGAATGAATGAATGAAATCCCACTCGAAACTGAATTGCAATATGTTCAGGAATTATATGCAGCTATTGTAACTTTTCCTAAAAACCAAATTTTGAAGAAATTAACAGTATCACATCGGCAGTGATATTATGAATGAGGACATTTATAAACCAGAAAAAAAACTATAAATTAAGCGAAAAGGTAGCGGAAGAAGTGTAACTTTCTGAAAAGAAAAAAAAAACGGAAGACCGGAGAGCTACAGGCCACCCATGGTAAAAACTGTACATTTATTGCGTACAAAAAGCTGGATTTATTCTTCTAAATTCTTACCTTAATTGCGAAAAAGCTAGATTTCAAAGAAAATACCTTACTCCTGTATAAAGTACTCTCGTAGTTAACAGTCCCCACATTTTGGGTTTTTTTTATGGTAAATTGAATTTTTATTCTGGCTGTCCCCCACCCTCTTTTCAGACGAAGCTGCGTCACTGAGTTGTAGGGAACAGACGAAATCGTATTACATGTATTTATAAATTGAACTAATAAATAAGAAAAAAATGTATTAGACTGGTAGATTATAACTCAATAATGTAACATCGCCTCATACAAAATACATAAACATTTGTTGGACGTAATATTTCATTATTGGTTAAGACAGTCGCAACGAAATGTGAAAAGCTTTTATTAGGTGTCAGATTAGCCAATATCACAGAGGAAGGTGAATAAATGACCTTTCCTGGCCGTAAAAAGATACAAATGATATGTTTAGGTGAAACAGGGTAAAGGTGCCTCAAAATTTACTTTACTTTAAAAAAGAGTAAGAAGTTAACACAATTTCAATTTTAGGTATTAGTTCAAAGAATGTTTCAATTTAAGGTACGGTATATAAACCATTCATATAAAGACAATCCTTTGACATCATTTGCCTCTTTGTTATATTTTTAAACCATAAATAAGACAAGCGAAGAAAATGATTTCTATAAACAATTGAAGCTAACATATTTAACGAACTATTCAAAGAAGTAAACTTTAAAAAAAAAAATCCGCTTGCATAGAAGTAGCGAACATGAATTTAATTCATGCAGTCATAATTTATTATAAACGGAATAAACATTAATTTTTTAAAATCAAGTTTGTATATCTTGGCGTATCTGTATTTATTTCTCATTTTTCGGTGATACAGAAAATACATGTATTTGGTGTTTTGATCCTATCATAACAGCTATAGGGGAAAAAAGTTTCCTTTGTGTGTGATGGTCAGTGAATAATGAATTTTGATGACTGATAAGAAAATTATTTTCTTTTTTAATAACGGGATCGAAGTGCTTTTTTGCGAGGGGATGTCCCGTTTTGCGCGCAGTGTCTTTCTGAGGTTCTCTCTCTCTCTCTCTCTCTCTCTCTCTCTCTCTCTCTCTATTTCTTTTAATGTTTAAGTGTTACAAGTGCTTTATATATCTTATTAATGGAATTTAATTATTTTTATATAAAAAGAATAATTTGTATGGATTTAAAATATATTATATTCCTACGAATTATGTTATAAACCGTACCTAGATTCTGTGTAGACCCCCCTCCCCCTTCACGAAATTACTAGATCTGCTCCAAAATATCATGGAAAACTAGTAATAACATACGAAATCCCTTAGGAATAGGTACATGTTTACTAGTCGCTCGGAAGAAAAAAATATATTTTCTCAAGTTTTAAATTCTCAAAACGATTAAGTTTATTTAAATAACAAGTAATAAGAAGATTTAAAAAAAAAATGAATAAAACGCAGGCGACGTCATTACGTTTTAAGTCAGTAACGTCAAAGTTGTGTTTGGAGCGCCTCACGAAATTGCTAATAGAATACCGAAAAAGTGAGATATTTTCAAAATTTATGCATATTTGCATTCAGAAAGAGTCCTGCTATCAAAATTTACCAAAAAGTGAATTTGTGAAAATTTGACCTTAAGGGCCCTTTTCTCGTGACGGCAGTCATATATATTTTTTTATTTATCATTGTCTTTTCATCGACAAATAAAATTTGGTTTAATGTGTTGCAGTTTCGGCAGTATCACTAGTAAAGTTATAATTACATTTTGGTTTTATGCATTGAGTCTTTGCTTTCATTGCCTTACATGTATAAGTAATTCTAACTTTTGAAAATAGGGAACAAACATCTTTTGTCATGTGATCGTGTCTGGAGGAATCTGATCAAACATTACGCCCGTTTTGGCTGTGTAACGGATGTAGACCACTTCCCGCCACCTCCCCCGGTAACGAAGAGGCGGCGGCGGAGGTCACACCGAGAAAGTCTGGAGTCAGAAGAAGATTTCTACCGCGGAACAGATCGCCAGCTTAGTATGGTAGATGAAGAAAATGAATGAAATTACTACCAGTGCAATATGATTAAAAAAACGCCAGATTTATTGGTTTGTTTTACTATTTTCATTTGCGAGCTTTCAGTTTAACTGTGATACAGTATTTAAGTTTTCTTGATGTCAAACATTCTTTATAAAATCATTGTTGTTGCTCTTTTTGTGATATTTTGTTATTTAAGTGTTATATAAGTCAAATATGCACTGAATAATGAAAACATTTGATGATTTTTAAATGCATAAACTGCAAGTTAACACTTATGATTCTGTAAACACAGATTGGTACAGTGAGGTACAGATATTTTACTTTATGTTGCAGGTTGTCCACTGCTCTAAAATTCCAGAAATAAATTCTATCATTCACTTCTGCTAAGATTCCTGTGATTGAAATAAAAAAGAAATTCTAAATATTAAATGTTATCCCCAAATTTGCCAAAACATTTAATTTTATCATATAAACTCGCCGTATTTGTTCTAAAGAGGACTGGACAGTCTGATGTTTTGATATGATTTTAAGAGTCTCTCATATTATACATGAAAGAGTATGTTTAGCAGTTTTTCAGACTATGTAATTCATTAAAAAAATATGCTGTACTTATGAACAACTTCATGAAATCAACTGTTACACCTTTCCTGAGATATGGTTTAACTGATTTTTTTTTTCTTTAAGATTATACATTATATTTAAAATGTAAAGGAATATTACAATGCATCTATACACTGTGCTTATTTTACTTTTTGACAATCATTTAATTACCTCTTTTATTTCGCAGTCTATTGTATGCTTACATTTTTGTACTTAATCTTCTTTTTCATTGTTTTGTGAAACAAAACAAACTTGACATAAATATTTTTCTGTTATTTTGTAAGTTTTTATTGTTTAAATAAAATTGAGAACACTAAAACTTTGATTTTGTTTTCATGTACTATAGTGGTATTTTTGTCTTCTTATTCTTCGTATAAATGTCGTTATATGATGATGACGATTTGACTAACTATGAACCCATTTTAAAAAAAATTATAGCAAAGCATATTTTAAATTTTATTAAAGCAGAAATATTCTTATTGCAAACCTTTCAAAAAATGAATAAACAAACAATGAAACTCATCCCCCTCAGTATGCTAACTATGACAAAGATGTAAAAAAAAAAAATTATTATCCAAAGAAAAGCCTTGTCACGCATGTGAAATATGGATAACCGAATCTTTTACCATTTAAGGTCATACGCAACGTAATTTGAACTTTATTGGGTTCTTCCCTGGAGATGAGTTCCACTAAATGAAGGTCCTGTGTGCAATACTTTTAATGTCTACATATGGATGTGTACACCTCTGCTAAATAAATTTTGATGGGGAAAAAATCTGGAATTTACGTTTCGTAATTTTTGTATATTTTTCTTCGAATACTGTAATGCAAAATTTTTCATAATTTGATTGATTGATTGATTGATTGATTGTATATTGTTTAACGTCCCTCTCGAGAATTTTTCACTCATATGGAGACGTCACCGTATGCCGGTGAAGGGCTTCAAATTTTGACCTTTACTCGGCACTCAGGGCCATTGAGCAGTGAGGGATCTTTATCGTGCCAACACCTGCTGCTGACACGGGGCCTCGGTTTTTAAGGTCTCATCCGAAGGACCCGCAACTTTCACTTCAAAGTGCCGAGCGCATGGCGAAGGAACAGTTGCTACCCATTTTTTATCGACTTAGGTCAGTCGCGGCCGAGATCCGAACTCACGACCTCCCGTTCACGAAGCGAGCGCTCTACCGACTGAGCTACCGTGAACGGTTTTCATAATTTGATATCTTCGAAAAACCCCTGGTAATGCATCCCGATTTTATGTCTATGACCATCTGATGGCAATATAATCTTAAATAAAGATTATCTTGAAAAATATCAGTATGTGAGGTACCTTGCGTATGTCCTTAATGGTAATGGCCAAGTATACTTTTTAAAAGTGTGACATTCTCTTAGATCAATTTAGGATGTACACAAATTGCATCGAAGAAAAGGCAATCTTTGCACAAGGAATGTTTCTGTAAAGTATGGATGCCTTTGCACCACCTGTTCAAAAATTAAAGTTAAGTCTTTTTTTTCAAAAGAAGAACGAATTGAAGGTAAACATATTGGTACCCCTACATATATGAAATGTAAAGCACTAGAACTAGCATTCAAAAGTATTGACAAGATTACACTATATCTAAAAAGACCAAACTCTAAAATCACAGGGTAACAAAAGTTTGCATCCAAAGGATTGTCTTGACACAAGAAATCCACCAGTAAGATATTGAAGCCATAGCATCAAACAAAAGTCATAGCCAATGTTAGAGGTTTGCTGAGAAGATCAAACACCATGGTCAAGATGCAATGGATGAATAATGTTGGTATCCAAGGGAAAGTCACAAGGAATACACATATGAAAGTTTTAGAATCATACTTTCAAAGGCTATGGGAAAGGTTTACGTTTTGGTAAAATTTTGCAAAAAAAAAAGGACTAAACTCCAAACTCAGTAGGAGAATTCTGTTGGTATCAAAAGAAAGCTATTGCACAAGAATGTGA
Source organism: Saccostrea glomerata (assembly GCA_003671525.1). Taxonomy (NCBI): domain Eukaryota; kingdom Metazoa; phylum Mollusca; class Bivalvia; order Ostreida; family Ostreidae; genus Saccostrea; species Saccostrea glomerata. The sequence continues at coordinate 665,580 of PRKT01000163.1, read as the reverse complement.
AAGTTCTGACTCCAACCAATCAAAGATTATGGGCGAAGTTATTTTTTTGAGGAGTTGCAGACCAAAAATTATAATTTGCATCCGCTCAAATCTTTAATTGACAGCAGGAGTATGAGAAGACCCAGAATGCATGCATTACTCGGTATGTAATTATGTATAAATCAGATTTTGTTCTCTGGTAATTGTACACATTTAAAGTTAGCAAAAGATTATGCAACAAGGCATGGCTATTACTGGTTATGAACCACTTTGAAAAATTATATATTTTTTGTAACAGAACACATTTTCAAATTAGTTTTAAATTATAAACAAACCAAAAAAAACATTGTTTACAAAACATACCTCAAAGCAGGTATTAACAGTCAATCAAAATTCTTCCTAGATCATGAAAAGTATAAATGAACAACTAGAGATTTAAGATGCGTCAAAAATATCATCCTGCATCGTGGTTTCTATGAAATGTTCCTCCTTTTTCTTCACAATAATCTACGATTTCGGGGGCATAAAAGGTTTTGATGAAGGATTTTGTTGAAGACTGAGGAATCTCTCCAATACCAAGAACAAGGGCATGTATTGCAATGTTTATTAACAAACTTCAACATAATTATAAATACAGAGAAAATCAAATTGATGTGATGATTGTCAGTTGATTATACAAATCATACATATAAACAAATGTGTAGGCAAAACAAAAATTACATCAAACAAAAAGACTGAGAAACTCTAGTCTCCAGTATCTAGATTGGAGGAGCTGGAGGTTGGACGTTGTATAAAATTAAATTTAGTCATGTATATAACAATATACCAATTCCTGACAAATGGAAGCATTTCTATTCATGGAAATCATTTTGTTTATCTGCCATACACAAAATTGCATCTTCGTGGTTTGTTTCTACTATGGCCTTTCATTGTAAATATTTTTATTAAAAAGATCCAGGTATTCAGTATGCAAATCACCAATTGTCCTGTTATAGAGTAGATTTCAACTTTTTAAAAAAGGAAACGGAAACCATAGTCTAAAAAAGGTGTTTTTTTATTTATATGATCAGGAGCTTCGTTAAGGGATTTGAGCACTGCAAAATGCTTGCACATATTTATCTATGTCTGTGGTATGTGCTGAAAGTTTGACAACATGGTTCTTCATCACTCAAACGTTAAATCACACGGTAATGGTAGAATCTTTTAAATGGGTTTCTCGTCTAGTCAACCTTGGTATGTATCTGCCACTGTCCAGTTTCGAAATCAAACAGGTCTTGGAAACTGTTCGCCTTCATCAACAACACAACCCAATCTGGCATAGTGATCGACCAGATTTTTCCACACGGGGTCACAAGATAGTAAATGTTTGTTTCCTGTGAGAATAAAAATAAAAATACTTATACTAAATACAGTTCTTATCTCTCATAAACATTAAAATTATTTCATATTTTCCTTATTGGAGGGAAATTGCTTATCTGGAATTTCATTTTTATTTTTTTTTAAAATTCTCTTCAAAGAGGATAAAAGACATTAACAAACGGATGAAAAATAGTTTTAAAACAGGGTTTTTTAAAAATATATATTTCAGTTTCATTGAAAACCGTCCAAAATTTGTCCCCTAAACTATAGACTTGAACACCTAAATATTTCTTTTTAAGTTACCGGTACTCGAATCTATACAATTGTAAAATCCTTTATTCTTTGTGTTTCAGTAATGTTGAATGCTAACCTATAATTATAAGACCACGTCTTGCTCTTGTGAGAGCAACATTGATTTGATGCTCATCAGATATGAAGCCAAGACTCTTCTTACGCCAACCCAAAGTAGGACTGCCTTCTATCCGATAACGTGGTAAGGACCGTACTGTACTGAAAATGACGTAGTTCCATTCTCCTCCTGCAAAAAAGACCCAAAATACCCATGGATCATCGTCGGAAACCCACGGCTGATTACGCTTCGTTCCTCTCTCCATCGTCGGAAACCCACGGCTGCTTACGCTTCGTTCCTCTCTCCATCCCCCGTGGGTCCATTCAAATCGCTCGTTCTCATGAATAATTAATGAGACAATTTGATTGGTCGCTCCTGGTTCAAAGCTTGAACGATGTCATACGAAGAGCAAAAGATTTTCAAAGGCAATGCAGGATGCTAACTTGGGGATTTAGATTAAAGCGGTGTCCACAAATTCTGCATGGTTTTGTTCAGGAGGTATCTGACAGGTCTGTTTCAATTGTTTTACCTGGACTCAGAAGTCTTCCACAAATATGCAAGGAAATTGAGTTGAACCTTTTACACGTATTCGAGAGGCCAAAATTTGATAAAGATACAACAACAGGAGATCTTATCATGACCCTTAACTGGTTACTACGCATTTATGATGTGTCAGGCAAACCAAACAGAGACGAACGCAAAGCCCAGAGACTACACTGGTTGTCAGAGGAGGCTAAAAAAGAAGTTTGCAAGCGAATAAATCCTCATGCTAGAACAAAGTTTGTTCTTCAAGAGAGATGGAAAGAAATATTACTTCAAGTGGTTCGTGGAGAATTCCAAGATCTGGAATATAGTATCACAGGTCCACAAGGGAAAACATCCAGACCGGGAAGTAAAGGGGAAATGGATGAAGATCTCCATAATTATGTACCTGCCTGTAAAGATACAATAATTGATCACTCATCCGAAGTTGAAGATGGAGAAGTGATTCGACAGGCGTGCAGATTTTCAATGTCCTTGTCTCGAGGACAAGTAGTTTGCGTGCAAATTACTGCAGAACCACAAAAAGGGGTTCTTGTACCATCCTTGCAATTGCTTGATATGACCAAAAACATTAAACATTGCTTGCAACACAGCCGCGACCCAATTAAGTTCCTATCCAAGTATTCGATACACAAAACTAAAACAAAATATCAATCAGTAGTTGACTTCCTCAAAATATGGTTACCAATTATTGAAATGGAGGCTGTAACAAATGCAGCGCATGACGATTCTCCAATCATCAATGGAGTTGATGTCTTCATGGAGCCCTGTCGAAGAGGATACTTTGTCCTTGATCATTATTTTTGTGAACAGAGAGACATTGATTTCAGTGCAATGTCGCCAGAATTTATTCTTGTTGGTAAAAATGAGAACAGAAACGAGGATATTACGAATACCGATTTCATATGCATAAGATCTGAACATTTAACGAATAAGACCAACGAAGAAAGGAAAACTTCATCCGTGGACCCAAATTACCGTTTTCAGTGGGTTCTTCATGGACAGATTAACAGGATAGAAAAAATCATGAAATCTAAACCTCAGCAGAAAGATTCCTTGGAGATAGAGACGGCAGATAGCGATGGAAAGAAGCGACCAGTCGTGGACAAGTATAAGATTCACTTTAAGCTACATAAGGAAAGCAATGATGCATCAAACGAAATGATGTTTACAGAAAATGGATTTCCAAGCTGTGTAGAGCTGGTACAGAAATCTGAAACAGAAACGTAATTACCTCAATTATTATTTTACTATTTAAAGAAAGACTCATTGGTTACATCGTTGATCCGATTATCTTGACTCTGCTGTTCTTGATAATATTTAAACGATGCCTCCTCTTAATTCCCAAATTAAAATTTAATCGTCCATAATGCAAGTATGACAATATTTTGATTGTATTTAGTTTCTGAATATTTACCAACATACTAGTAATATTGACTCTTGTTATGGTCCTTGATTTGATCAAATATAAATATTATTTAAATTGTTTTCGTGTATTTCAAAATGCCTTACATATCTATGGCTCTACAATTCTAGAAAGGTTTTAGGGGAATTATTGCATTGTAAATTTTGATCTACTATGATGGCCCTCTCACCCCAAACTTAAGTCTTATTATGTGAAAAATTAACGGAGAAACGACAAAATTACTCTTGAGTCTTTTGCTCTGTTGAGCTAAAAAAAAACCAGGATAATAAGATAATTTTATCATTCTACAGAACAATGATAATTGTTTTTCCTTTTATTGAAATCCTTTGTCTCTTTTACCTTTTTAGTCGGATAGAGGCTGTTTTAAAATGCCTTGGGAAATCCAGCTCTTTAGCACAAGCAATAGCTTTACAGAAGTCACCGCCATATTTAGGTAATACTAAACTTATACATAAATTTGTATTTTCAACGACTGTTTTAGAAGTAGGAAAACAGAATTTAAAAATAGTTACATCAAAGTCGAAAATAAATATACAAGATGCATTTAAAAAAAATTATGTATTATTTTTTTTTTATTTTGCAGATAGTACATATTTTGAACAAGCCAAAAATATACACATAGAAATAGATTTGCCAAGCATTGAACCAAGTAATGTTTATCAAACGCAGGCCATCAGGAATTCTTTAACCAAGAGCTTTAGCCTTATCCATGGACCTCCAGGTTAGTAAAACTGCATTATTTTGTGATATGGAATCGCCTTGTATCCAATTTACATGTTCTACTTATTTTTTTTAATCCAGGCACAGGGAAGACCTACACGGGAATAAAGTTAGTGTATCTGTTCGATATGATAAACGATATGCTCAGAGCAGATGGACAAAAGCATCAACAAGTTGTCTTCTGTGGACCCAATAATAAATCGGTGGACCTTGTTGCAAGTAAATTTCATTTTATTGTTTCTTATTTTAATAAAAAAACTTCTTTCCTTTTAATATTTTGGGTTAAAAAAAGAATTAATTGGTTAAAGCTAGACACAACCGATTTAAATCAAATATGCTGCATCTATGGTTATCAAATGAAAACGTTAATTATATTATGTATGCCAATTCAGGATGGATATTGAAGAAATTTGACGATTTAGCGCCCGATATGATACGTTTGTATGGCAACTCTCTCGAAAACAAAGATTACCCTATGCCAGGAAAGCACTATACTACGTCTGCCTCAGCGAAAGAAAATCGACCAGATCCTCAGCTAAAAGAAATATCGGTCCATCATCTCATTCGTCAAGAAGGAAGTCTTTATGCTACCGAAATAAAAGACTTCGATGACAAATTTGAACTTTTTAGGAGAGATAAAAGCTATAAACCCACTATAAGAGACATTAGGCGATACAAGCATATAACTAGTGAAGCAGCACAAGAAGAACTGATAAAACATGACGTCATCTTCTGTACCACTGCCGTCACAACCAGTCCACGGTTCATCAAGGGTACAAGGGGGAAAGTTTTCCAGTTGATTATTGATGAGGCAGGAATGTGCACGGAGCCTGAGAGTATTGCGGCCATTATTGCTACAAAGGCAAAACAAGTTGTGCTAATCGGAGATCACAAGCAGCTTAGTCCCGTGATTTGTTCCACTCATGCAGCTGAGCTAGGATTAGATGTTTCACTTTTTGAACGTTATGCAAATTTGGCAACAATGCTGAGATACCAGTACAGAATGGTAAATAATAAACATTCAATACACTTTGAAGCAAACCTTCATAAAAGGTCAAGAGAGCATTGGTCTACATCAAGTGAGCCATGTTCTCAGATATAGATATGTTATGGCAATTCAAAAATGGGTATGGGAAAATTTGTATAAAAGTATTGAAAACAACGATCTGGACACTGCAGAAAAGCTAATTTGCACAGACGAACTTCATCCAATGCAATGCTTAGCTCTGGAAGACTGGATATCATTTCAAGAAACTGCTTTCTATAAATGTAGTGGGACAACCAAGAATGCGGATGAATTGATCCATTTTTCGTTGAAAATGAACATTTATGTGCATTTCACATCACCTATTCGAAGGTACCCTGATATTGTAATAAATCGACTCGTTCACGCAGCGCTGGATAACACAGAATGTCCTTATTCAGTAGAGGAAGTGTCAAGTCTTTGTGAAGGATTCAATAGTAATATTCGCCGAGCAAAAAAGTTTCAAAAGCAATGCCAAATGATGTTTTGGGGTTTTCATTTGAAAAAGAATCCGCAAGTAGTGCATGGAATAGTAAGAGAACTAGAGGATAAGTCAGTATCGTTAATAATTCCAGGGTTTAGATCACTGCCAACATACTGTAAAGAACTCCCTTTGAATTTACTACAAGTGTCAAGTAAGCCAAAATACATACAACATCACGAACTCGAATATTTAGTTCTACAATGGTTAAGGCGACTTTATGACGTAAATGGAAAACCGAATGCTAATTGGAAAATGCTTTCATATAGAGAAAGGGAGACTTTTAGTAAAAAAATAAATCCAAATTTGAAAACGAAGTTTATACCACAAGAAACGTGGAAAATATTCCTTTCAGCGGTTATAAAAAATAAACTCCCAGAGCTACGAGAATTTCTTCTGGACGAAGGGATCGAAGACTTAAACTTAAAAAAAGATGGATATAATTTCATTGACGGTTGTCATGAAACAGTATTTGATCACACGTCTGAGGTGGAAAGTGGAAACGTTATTAAACAAGCCTGTGAATATAGCATGACCTTTACACGGGGACAGGTCTTTTGTGTTCAGCTCTCCGCAGAACCCCAAAGGGGGATGCTTTCTCCAACATTGCAATTGTTCGATATGACCTCTAGCATAAATTATTGTTTGCAACACACTCGTGACCCAATAAAATTTCTCTCTAATTACTCCTCATTAAAACCAATACAGACGTACCCATCCCCTGTCAAGTATTTGAGTATTTGGCTTCCGTTAGTAGAAATGGAGGCAGTGACGTCTGCCGTCGATGATGATTCTATCTCTATAAATAACGTTGGAATCACATTTGAATCTAAGCGTATTGGACATTTTATGATAGATAAAAGATTCGCTGATCAAAGAGATATTGATTTTAGCGTTATGTCAGAAAAATTTGTTTTACTTGGAGAAGATGAACCCGATTTATCTCTATTCACCCATATCTTCAAAGGGTTTGGAATATCCCACTTTGGAGAAGATTCCGTCAGAAGTCTTCCGTCGTAAAATTCAGTTGAGGGAAACTTGCATATCCCTGGATGCTGTAAATATGATAGCTAGAGTAAAAAACAATCTCAGACAATGAAGTTGAGTTCCAAATACAAATTAGTACTTGTACATGTACGATTGAAAACAATTTAAATGTAATTACAAACCATGCGATACTGAATACGAAGCATAGTTGCTCGCTCTGAATATCTTTCAAATAAAGATTTTTCAAGACCCAGTTCTGCTGCATGAGAAGACTTTAAGACAGGCCTAAGTTGTTTGTGGTCGCCTATGAGAACCACCTGCGTCGCTTTGGTGGCGATGACAGCGGCGACACTTTCTGGTTCTGTGCACATCCCTGCTTCGTCAATGATCAATTGACGTATCCCTCCAGAGAGTGCCTTGATAAACCTTGGACTTGTAGCAACCGCAGTAGTGCAGAAAATAACGTGATGCTGCTTTATTTCAATTTGTGTTGCCTCACTTGTATATTTTCTGTACTTCTTTAAGTCAGTCAACGTGGGCTCGTATTCTCCCAATTCATACTTGCGAAACAGTTCGTCATACCGGCGTATATCTTCGGAAAAGGGTTTATCCTCTAACCTGATGAGATTGTGTAGAGATATGTTTTGCAGCACTGGGTCCGGTTTGTATTCCTTTGAAGAAGCTTTTTTTGAAAAATATTTACCAAGTGTTGGAAAGACTTTACTTTCTAGCGAATTACCATATAATCGAACAATATCTGGGCATTCCTCGCCATATTTCTGAAGCATCCACCCTACAATCAAAGAAAATTCGGACTAAATTGCACAGCTTTGATTTTTTTTCAATTGTGAATGAAATTTTCTTTCAAAAATATAATAATAAATCTGTGGTGTAAAAGAAACTTACTCGCTACCAAATCCACAGACTTGTTGTTTGGCCCGCAAAAAACAACGTGCATTCTCGAATGACCTTCCTCTTCCATTTTTGAATTTATTTTGTCAAATAGATAAACAAGTTTGATGCCCGTGTGGGTTTTTCCTGTACCTTAAAAATGAAAAACAATTTGACCAATAAAAATAAATCAAAAGAATTGATTATTTTAGACAAAATTTCAAAAAATGAAAGATGTGCACTTTTTACCCAAAAAACTCACACACAGAGACAATTACATCTCAAAATATAAATGTTCTAAAAAATGAAAATGGTGTTAAAGCAACTTTTCTAAACATGGTATTTACAAATCTCAAATTAAAATGCACAATAAAGTTCCCAGGAAAGAATCCTATTTTTAGCTTTTATTGTGTTACTCACCAGGTGGTCCATGAATAAGGCTGAATGTAGAAGTCAGAGATTTTTTTATTGCGTTTTTCTGGAATTCATTATTTGGTACAATGTTAGGAATGTTTACTTCCACATTCATTTTAGAGGCTATATCAGAATACCATGAATCTAAAATAAAATAACATCTAAAAGAATTAAGTAAATATAACACTATAGAAATTAAAACAAGAAATGAGGAAACTACAAACTTAAATCCCCCCCCCCCCCGTCCCCCAATGAGGATAGTTTTGTTTGGTATGTAGTTCAATAAAGAAGCTGTTCATATACAAGAAAACAATAAATGCAATCATATTTACTGGTATTTTATATATGCTTATTAAGCTGCCTAATTCATCTCTAGAGTAGCATTGGTCCACTTTTTATGCCCCCGTAATCGAAGATTCGGGGGTATATAGTATTTGTCGAGCCTATCCGCCTGTCTTTCTATTTGTTTAGCTGTATGTTTGTCCACAGAAACTTTAACCTTGCTCATAACTATTCATTAAGTGGAGCTATGACCTTCATATTTCACGTGTATTCCTTCTGAAAAGACCTTTCTTTGAGCAACACCAAAAATGCCATAACTTTAGAGCAGTTAAAGATATTGCTTTCATACTTCACATTTATAATATTGTGACAAGACTTATTTTATAAACCAACAGCTTTTTACCTTTTAACCTTGACCCCAGAACTTTGACCTACCTTTCAAAAACTTATCTTTGGCCATAACTTTTGAACAGGTGGTGCTAGGGCTTTCATATTTCACAATTGTATTTCTTGTGAGAAGACCCTACTTTGGGTATAGATATTTAGTTTGCATGCAAGAAAAGTTTAATCTTCACTATGTTGCTATACAAGGCCATCAATGTTTCACATTATGTTGTTTTTTTAAATCAGCTGTTCATGAAAAGATGAAGTCATATAGACAAATGAGAATAGTCAACATTTAACATGCAGTGTTTCTTGTCAAAAAAACTTTTCTTGACAGAGAAAGTGGACACTGAGAAACAAAGACACTGTCTACACCATGAAACTTAACTGTCACAGCCCAAGGTGTGATCATATGATGACTTAAAGTATGTTTCTTAAAGTATGTTTCTATAAATAAGGAATCATTATTGGTTATTTCTTTATTGAAATATGTTAACAGATTTATTTATAAATATCACAGATATTTCAATAAAATGATATCTTAATTGTTCATACAGTATTAAAATGGACGGAAATTTCAAATACACGTATTGTATAATAAAAAGAAATTAGAATTAACAGATCTTGTCCATTTTTTTGTAATTTTTAAAGAATATTGTTTATGACAATAATATGGTGTCAAATCAAACTCTAAAACATTTCAATACAATTTTTAAACTCTAGCACTTATACTTAAGCTTTTTCAATCAAGATTAAATACATTTCATAGAATCCATTCATATTTTTGTAAATTTACTTGTTGCCCTAATTCAATCTACTCGTATTTCAAATAATATCACTATTCTAGATGGTAACTGTGGAAAAATAGAAATTCAACTTGCTTGACCTAGTAGAAATGGATTCTAATTTTACATAATAGAAATACATAATTTTTTATATAATTTAACTAAAGAAACATAATAAATGCAACCCCCCATCCCATCCTGAAATAATCCTCCAAGTTGTATACTATTTGACGTCTGCTATGAGGTCTTCCACTGCGTCCCAGTCAATGACACTCATGACGCTCCCACTCCTGACGGATGCCGCGTCTGCTATTTGTGCAATCTCGTCAATATCTACGGACCCTAAATACTCGTCATCCATCACAGCGTCGTAATAATCAGAGACACCTTCCGATATTGTGTAGTCCATTGAGATTCCAGTATTTGATGTTCTGCCATACATCTAATAAGAAAAATAAGGATTTAGAATTCTTTATTCCTAAAAAAAATTTACCTTCTGTGCTACAGCAAGAGGACAAAGAAAAAAAACCCAAAATAAATTACCTTACATACTTAACAATGCACAAGTAGCCTTAAAACATCTGTTTAATTCTTTAGTAAATTAAAATCACTAGTGGTGATAAAGTTAAAGAGGGAACAGATGACAGTCTTTTGCTTTCAAGTGGTCTAGCTACTTTTAGCTCATGAACAGACTTCATCCTACAATTTATCAATGAGACATATGATATAGCAGAGGGCTAACTTTATTCCTACATAAATGTTGTGAAGTATAGATATATAAATTTTCAGTATAAAACCACCATATCCTTATCTAGATGCATTCTCTACTTGGGGGACTTGATTTTCACAAGTTTGACAGTTGTCTGCCATTTTCCCCATTTCAATAACTGGATTTTTCTTCAGAAAACCCAATTAAAAAAATTAACATCTATGAATTGAAGTGACCCAAATATACAAAAATAACAAACATTGGACCTGACATTTGACATTGATTAACACTTACTGTTGAGCGTTCATCCTCATCATACAGCAGACGTTTGACGTTATCATCCACAGACCAATCACTGAGCACTGAGTCTCTATCCCATTGGTCTTTGTAGGGGTCAGCGTAAGGTCGAGGACGTACCTGACCTCTGGCTGCCACTACTCTCTTTGGTTTGGGATGTTCTACGGAGGCAAAGAAGGCAAACATACGTAGTTTAAAGGATTCAGAAATACAAGGAGTGATCAAAAAGTTTGCAAACTATCTCTATAACTAGAAAACCACAAGGTCTATAAATATCATATGCTGAATAAAGTTTTTCTCCTTGTTTATGACGTCACAATGTGAAAATGACGTCACTATGTACGTCATTTGTGACGAAAAATGGTTCTCTCAGTCAAACTCATTTAACGAACAACTGTACAATTTAATGTACATCTTAGAAATCCCTCTGCAGTATCATATAATAATTTGTACACAGTTTATTAAGATAAATGAGTTCCTATAAATTCAATTAATGGTTCGATTGATCGTTTTAGTGAAGGAATGCAGATGGTTAAAAGTGATACTTGTCATCTTGCCCAATGAAAGCAAGTTTAAAAAGATATGTGTTTTTAATTAAGCAATTAACTATTAAAGACCTCTAATTAACACTTTGAAAAATAGTTGAATATTTGAACAATAATATAATTACTAAATACCTAAGATATTGTTTACTTTAGATTTTAAACATATAAGATTTGATAAACATAGGTAATCAAAGATTATGAAGCTCACCTAGACGAATGTTATCAGTTTAGGTAATGAAAATCTCACATTATATTTTTTTAACAGTAAGTATTTATTTTGACAATAATTTTCAAGCAAGTTCTGTTTAAATAGGTCTTAAAATTCATTGGGGATTGACCTGTTCCAAAAACTTTAACCTTGTCATTCGTTTAGAAATTGTTGGTCAGACACAGCATCCGAAGCAAGTTTCGATTATCCATCCTTAGATGCATCATCCATGCAGTTTGGTCCAGGTAAGGCTTATAGTTACTTTATTATAATGGACCTGCTCCAATAACTTCAACCTGGTCACTCATCTGGTAAATATAGGTCAGACCCAGCATCCGATGCAAGTCTAGTAGTGTCCATCCCTAGATGCTTCATCCATGCAAGTTTGGTCCAGGTTGGGTTGATAGTTACGTCATAATGGACCTGTTCCAATAGCTTCAACCTGGTCACTCATCTGGTAAATATAGGTCAGACCCAGCATCCGATGCAAGTCTAGTAGTGTCCATCCCTAGATCCTTCATTCATGCAAGTTTGGTCCAGGTTGGGTTGATAGTTACGTCATAATGGACCTGTTCCAATAGCTTCAACCTGGTCACTCATCTGGTAAATATAGGTCAGACCCAGCATCCGATGCAAGTCTAGTAGTGTCCATCCCTAGATGCTTCATCCATGCAAGTTTGGTCCAGGTTGGGCTTATACTTACTTGGGAATGGACCTACTCCTAAAACTTTAACTGGGACGCCAAATCTAATGCCGACGCCGACACCGACGCCGGGGGTATAGCATAAGCTCATCTCGACTTTGTCGGGGTGAGCTAAAAAGGAGGCACCCATTCTCTATCCACCTTGAATAAAGGTCTCTCCTGAGACAGAAGATTTGTGTTTTAATGGTTATTTTAGGAAAGGGTATTCTTATCCACCCATTCTGTTGCCGAGATTTGACCATTTCTGACAGATGAACTGTTCTTGTCAGAAAAATTAACTCGCATGAAAAGAAATATAAAACTCAGAAAAATCTTTCAACTTTTGTGACAGAAGACTACGGAGTGGGTCACGTGACCACCAATATCACGTGATTCACGCATGCACAGAACGGTGGTTGATGTGCATTAAAATTGGAGGATTAATTTAAAATATAATCAACATTGAAACCAAATATTGTTTCTTTTATCAAATTAGTTCGCAAACTTTTTGATCACCCTTAGTAATCAATGCAATATTGACAGACTAGACTTATTTTTTTTCCATTTTCATAAGCCAGTCTGAAGCAATGCAATGTTTATATAATTGATTTTTTTTAACTGAAAAATTATACCACTTTCTGACTTCTTAGTTTTAAAGACTTAATTTCCATGTTAAAAAAGTTGCAATATTTTTTTCAATCATAAGATATGGTTATCTTCCTTAAGAAATAAGATAATTTTTTTTCTCAGTTGTTCCTTCTCATACCTTTGAACGGAGCCTGTATGTTTTTAAGCTGCTGCACATATGTCTTTGGTTTGTGTAGAGGTTTGTGGGACTTAAGGAATGTGTGACCTTGAACTGTTCTTGGTCCAGGTGTTCTTAATCCTGATCAATAAAAGAAATATGTGTATGATGTCGCATCAAAAAATGACAACAGGGTGAGGGACCCATTGAAGAACAAAAGTGAAACTGCAAGTAAATGCTTAAAAATGTGTAGTTTTGTTCTTGAAAATTTAGGAATATTGCTTGTAAAATGAAGATCTTTTTCTATAAATTCTGATAATATAAAAGATTGGACTCTTTTCATGGTGCAATTCTTCCCTATGGACTACAGATTAAACAAGTCTTCATCACTGGATAATTGCATGTAGATTTGGCCATATAGGTTAAACTTCTATGAGCAACTCTCTACTTACTCATAGTTGTTTTCCACTTTGAGGCCCCTTCCCTTCCTAAGAGGCAAATGTTTACATCATTTTAAGTTACTCTGCATCTTGATGCTTGTATATAAATTTAAGATGGCTACTTTCTGGCATGTTTGAAGATTTTTCAAATAATTCAATGTGAAAATTTACACTCCTTTGCTAAAACATATCCTGACTTTATGGGGGCATGCACTAGGTTAAACAAATCTCAATCTTCAATTTTGTCAATGAATCATGACTCAGAGGGGATGACTTTGACACCCTGTTCTACCTGAAGTAAAACTGACCCTTACAGATTCACAACACTGCAGGCGTTTCAAGTTATCAAACATACTAACGTTTCTTTATTGTAATCATTCAGATTGCTAAAATTTGTAATTTGCTGTGATCTATCTTTTCTAAGGCACCTCTGGATAGTTTTCATCAGACAATTTATGCACCTCTGGACAGTTAAATGAGGATCTTACGTGTCTTGCTGCCTGGATTTAGCTGCTGTAACTGTTCCACATAGGTCTTGGGTTTGTGGGAGGGTCCTACAGGCTTCCTCTGTACTGTTGTAGTTTTTGCTGCAATAAAACATTTTTTCAAACAGTTTTGGTTAATGTCAAGTTACATTCATTCATTTGCTTTAGGATTATCTAAATGTATGGGAAAAAGTCAAGGTTCAAAGGGGGACAAAATTTAATTTCAATGTGTCCTTTTCAAACAAATTTGATTTCACCAAAATACAATGTACTAGATTTAAGTTTACCTGGCGGTGCATGCACTCTAGGAACGATTGGTGTGCTAAATTTAGGCTGGTTTTCTCGCATGTCTTTAAGCCTTTCAGCATAAGTTTTTACCCTCCTTGGAGTTACTATTTTCTTTGACTCTGAAATATGACAGTCAAGTTAACTATGAACTAAATAAAGTCAAATATGTGGTATTTCATTAGTTCTTTTCATGTTTTCCTTTCTTAGATTTTTTTTAATCCTAAACATGTATATTTTGCACATGTATTTATGCATAAGCCACTAACCTTGAACAGTCAGCTGATCTTGACTGGTTCTGTCAGTTGGTTCCCTTTCCATTGCCTGCTTTATTGGCTCCTTTGCCTTGGGTAGTACAGTTTCTTTCTCTGATTTTTTAACCTCCTTAGGTTCTTCCTCCCACACATGTTCCCTTGACACCTGGATGCGAGCAGCTTTCCTGGTGACCTCTGGCCTCTGTAATCTCACAATGTCTTTGAATGACTTTTGTTTGTACACCTTGACTGGTTCTTGCCTCTCTGGTTCCCTGTCCCTCACAGTGATATCCTGGCTGGCCTCCATGCTTTCCACAGCTCTTGCATATGCTGAGATCTCTCCTACAGATATAAATATATTCTTGAGTGTATGTTTTGCCTCTTTCACGTGTGATTTTTTATTAAGAAATCAGTAAAAAAAATTCTGTTCAAATAATTTTGCATCAATATTTTAGTGAAAAAACTTTTATCTGATTTAACACCAATGAAAAATGTATGTGAACACTACAAAGAATGCTGCCCCAAACTAGACTGAATCATTTCACAACACACTACTTTTTGATAACATAAAACACAAGAATGTGCTGAGTATCCTGTAATTCTAACCTGTTGTTTCCCCGGTCCTCTGTAGGAACTCGTCAGAATCCACCAGCCTCAGTCTGGGCACCTGTCTGGTAGGTGACTTAGGACTAGGCGCCCTCCTCACGGCCGGTCTGATTTGTTGTATCTGTACAATCTCCTCAGCCTCATCTAACATGTCGTCGTATTCCAGTTTCTCAACCTCGGCGGATATTCTGACAGTCTGGTGCCTCTTTGGACTGGGGGGTCTGTACACTGGCCGTGAACTGCTGATTTTGGGGCTATGGTCTCTGACTGGGGAAGTCTTGTATAGAATTCTCTCCCGGGGAGGAGATTTGGACGTTTTACGCCTGGGACTTCTTTCTCTGGCTGGTAACTCAGGGGGGAGCTCCGGTTTGTCTGTTAATATGTCTCCCAGTAATTCCTGTGCCTCTCGGAGTCTTTTCTGCATGTTTTCTTTCCCTGTTGCCCCCTTCTCTGACACTTTGAATGTTCCCTATGTAAATGAACAATCGAAATGTTGATGGATAATTACATCTTTTCTCTCATTGATAATTTGAATGTGTGTTCATACTTTACTATGACTTTACTATATATGCACAGCTGTACATGTATTCAGATTGCTTAACCTCCTGTTAATGCTAAATCCATTGTGTGTAATTTTGAAGTATCTACAATAGTTATATAATGAAATTTGTCAAATAAAAATTCTAAATATGGGGGGGGGGAAGGGGGGGTGGGGGGCTTCAGAAATGCATTTACCAGGAAAGTTCAGCCAGCATGTCTAATTGTACACGTGTATTATTTTAGAAAATGAAGTAGGTCTCATCATGCCATTTTTAGATTAAGCAAGTTAAAAACAGCTTATAATGTACCTTAAAATTAGAACTAGTGTCCGGTTTAAATGGTCTTCTCTCATGTTCCCTGAGCTCAAATCTGTATTTTTTGTATTCCTCCATCCTCTCATGACGTTTTTCTATCATCCATGCCCTCAGTTGCTCTTTCTCTTCCAGTCTCCTCTCTTCCTCCTCTCTGCTGTCTGGGGCCCTTGACATCTTCTCTAGAATTTCCAGACTGTGTCGGATTCTCTCCCTTTCCTCCTCTGTGTGATCCGTTCTGGCACTAAGAAATGAGATACAATCAGTTTACATTTATTTTTAAAAGGGTTTAGAAAGTTAAAACACAGATGTCAAGCAATTCTGATACCTGTCATCAGACTTAATTGTAACATATTTTTCAAATTCTTTAATAAGTTCAATAACAGAAATAAAATTGACAGTATCTGATACGTTACCTAGTTTTTATTTGTTCTGCAAGTTTCAGCGCCTCATTTTCAGTAAATCCAGCTTCCTCCAGGTCAATGTCTCCCTTCTCCACCATCTCTCCAATGATGTCACTGATTCCACTCAACCCAGACATCTTCACCAGCTCCCCACTACTGTCAACAAAACAGATAAAAATAATCCAAAAAGGCCCCTTAATGTCCTTCTCTAAAAAAAAACTTGGGGATGGTTGGGTTATGAAGACCTTTTGTGTTCATTAACATGTTGTTTTGCTTCCCTATTCTTCTTTCTTTTTTTTATTTAAATAAAATAAAAACTGTTTACAAGATAAAGTACATGTATATTCACAAATTTAAGATTTTTTTTCTTAAGATAAAGATGCTAAACAATTCAGGGGTTCACTTTTTCTTGTTTGAATAGGGAAAAATAATTTTCATATAGTGCATTAAATCCCTTTATTTTACATTGGGGTTATATTCCATTTATAGTAGGGATGTCAACGAGTAACCGGTTAACCGGGTACTCGATCGAAAGTCCGAGTATCAAATACTAGAATCGTTACTCGGATGTATATTTTTGAATTTTTCTAATCTTATTTATTAATGCATTAAACAATCTGTTTTAAAATGTAAAATGCTCATTGCACTTGTACATACAGTAATTAGGTTTTACTACGACTCTCAATGACCGTTATCGCCTGTGGCAGTATTTATACAGTAATTATCGTGACCAAGTACCTGGAGTACCTGGCTTTTCTCACCTTCGGCTGCCTTAATTCTTCCCTTATTTTTTGTTTGCATGCTTTAATTATTTGTTTTCACTGAACTTCGTTTAAGATTCATTATGTTTAAATAAATTAGATAATTTTGTCACTTCTCCGAGAAGCCGTAAATTCTCGGGAAAAGAGCGGATGATATTACACGTGTGATTGTTGATATGGTTGTTTTTGATTACATGTCAATACAAATGGTTGAAGGCAAAGGCTTTAAAAAACTTGATGTCCATCGTTGCATCAAACTACAAAATACCGTCCCGTAACACTATATAAATCTCGGATCGAACACGTGTACGATAATCGTAAATCCGCTTTGTTAGGAGAACTTGATCAATGTTAAGTTGATACTGTACGTAGCTCTGACGACTGATATCTGGTCGTCAAACGCGACAAAGAGTTATATTTTAATTACGGAGCAGATTATTTTTTTAAACAAAAACACCGTGAACAACTAATGATTTTATTTCTTGTGTTTATCTGATAAAAAAATTGAATTTAAAAATTGTTATATTAAATTTCGTTGGGCACGAAGTGCTCATCATTATTACAACAGAAATCCTTCTATCAGTGCATCTGGTTTTATTTCTACAAGAGTTTACTGTTTTACAGTCTTCAATTTACTTGTTCATATTTATTTACACTTTTACCGAGTACCCGGGTACTCGATCGGAAAACCGTCCGAGTAACCGAGTATTGAAAATTGACCGATTTGTCATCCCTAATTTATAGTATATATTTACCCTTCTTTTTCCTCCTCCAGACAAGAAGTCGTGGGCAGTGTCCTTTGAGTTGATCTCCCGGTCCTTGGGGTGGGGGATTTTCTGGAGGATTTTGGTGTATGTACAGATTTCCTGGAGGACTTTGGAGTTGGTACAGGCTCTTTGTCCTTGTCTGCCTCTGGTTTGGTGTCTTCCACATTAGTAAGAGTATCCAGTGTGTTCAGCATCTAAATCAGTCCAGTGTGAAGGTCAGTAAAGTTCAATGTCACTTAAATATAATCTCCACATAGCAATTTAACTAAAACTTGGTTCTTGAAATTTTAAACCATTTTTATCATTACTGTAAACCAACTTTTATTCGTGTGCGAGAAATTATCGCAAAGTTAGCGAGAGCCTCGTCACAGCGAATATTTTTTTACACCATAAACCGGTTCTGAAAGTCTATTAACAAGAGAACCTAAATAGGCTTGATTGTGAAAAATAATCGTCATGAACTAGTTTACCCCTGGTAAATCACAACATAAAGTCGTCGCGAATAAAAGTTGGTTTACAGTATATTTCTTTATATTTCGAAATTGGTAATTTTTTACATAAATAAATGTATTCACTACAGTGTATGTACAAAATTTTTTCTTCATATGCATATTGAACACATGTAATACATTTTTTGTATTACAAAGTTACAAAGTAAGTTTATACACCGTACCAGTCTTGTACTATGGAAGTCTTTTTCAATATTAGCTGCCATCTGGTCAATAGCAGACATATGTCTGCCCATATCCCGCAGTCGCTCAATGACTGCTCCTCTGGACCCTTCCACGCTGTCTCTCGGCATCACTGCCACAGATACTCTAAACAGAACAATACCACATTAACTCTGTATCCTTTAAGAAAACCTGCATGAAGAAGCACTCATTAATTTTTATTTTAGCAAGGACAAGACTCTGACCTGTTATGGTGTGGAACATGAGATTCAAACATGCTGACTGTGACTGAATCCTGTTTAAATGGACGTTCCACAGGGGCTGGAGTGGGTCTCAGTGCATCTCTCATTGATTCTTCAAGTTCATCCAGGTTACGGCCTTGAGCCGTTGCCATGGTAACTGACTGCGGGGCCAAACTTAGGTCATCACCTTGCTTATCCTCTTTCTCTGGCAGTTTGCCAAGGTCATGAAGTACAGCTGAGGCGTCTAAATCCACCACATTAATATAGGATCGGCCTCTAGGTCTTTCCTACAGGAAACAAAAAATACATCTTGGAAAAAAAAGATCATCTTTGATCAGTTTTCTAACAAATCTACAAATAAAATTTTGGGGAAAGCACTTGTTTTGTAAACCAATAAGCATGAAATAATCTATTCATGAAACAGTTTCATGGAATTTTTTGTGGAAAAAACATAAATAATGAAGTCTTGTCATGTCTAATATTATAAGCATAAGATACACATCACTTACCCCTTGATGTACATCTGGAGCAGGTGGTTGGCCATTAGCATCAGCAAACCGCAGTCCAAGGAAAATTTCTGGGGGCAGTGCCCTCCCTTGCCGACTTCTGTTATATTCCATAATGGCTTCCTGAATTGGATCCACACCTATGATAAGTGAAAACTGATTATTAGTCATTAATATTCATTGGGTTTTAAAAGTGCATGGCATGTAATACTGTAGATTCCTTATTTTTTTGCGAGTACTTATTATTGCAAATGGGCTCTTCAATGTCAAACCGCAAGAAAAATAATTAGTCAAGAGATTTTACATAGATTTCAGCAACATAAAAATAAAGGCGAGTAATTTTATTTTGTGTGTAGTTCTTCTCGCCAAATTACGCGATAATTCCACACGTATATTAAGGAATCTCCAGTAATATAAACCAATGCTTACACAATATTCACAATGACAAAGTGTTTGAAACAAATTCTATAATTGCAATTATAGTGGGGAAAATAAGCGTAATTATTACAAGATGAGGGTTTGTTATAAAACATCCATGCGTGGTACCAGGATTGATGAATCACTCACATTATTACATTAATAAGTAATGTATATTTGGACTTCAAATTTTCTGATTATAATATCATACATCCATGTGTGGTACTAGGAGCGATGAATCATGCCTACCTGTGTCCTTGGTTATTGACGTAGCCGCCTCCGCTGTTCTGATACTGTCTATTTCTAACGATGCTCCTGTCTCAATCTGAGCATCCTCATAGTTCTTTGTCATAGTGGCAAAGTCAACCTTTAAACAGACAAACATCCTGTCAGCTTGTTTCAATTCTCTGTAAGATACTAATACACGTATTCAACAAATTTAAGGGTTGAGTTATTGTACCTTCTTCCTTCTTTCTTTTTTTTCTTTGGCCAACTGTTCCTTCATCAACATTGCTGTCCTAAACTGAACCCTGGCGTTAGTATCTGTCTCAAAATCCCCCTCATTCATATGCAGGTAATTCTCAAAGGCACCTGGATAATTTACAACACATTGTAATTAAGGGCTGAATAGAGCTCTCATCAATCCCTACCAAAAATACTTACCACAAATTGAAAAGTGCTGCATTTGCCTGTAAAAGGAAACTCGATAAAAAAAAAAAATAACATCAGAAGGCACTTCTTACAGTTTCTGTAGCTCATAAGCCCCCCAAAAATGCTTTCACCTCATGTTTTGTTAGTTTCTTTTTTAAACCACATTTATTTGTGCATTCTAACACATGAATTGATGAAATGACTGGACTATTTGCTGGTAACAATTATTGTTGGGTGTATGAGAAATTAACCAAATCAACCTTATTGGTTTAGACACTGAAAAAATTTCTTTTTATATTTCAGTGTGGTCCAGGGTGCATCAAAAATAACAACAGGCAAAGCTATTCTGGCCCAGTGATTCTTGAGAAAAAGATTTTCAAAGATTTTTCCTATATATTCCAATGTAAAACTTGGATTCCCTATTGTGGCCCCCTTATACTTCCCTATAAACTAGGGATGACAAGTTGCAGTAACCGATTTACCGAGTACTGGAAGAATGTAAATCGGTTAGAAAATATGTATTCGGTTAATTTGAAAAATAAAATCTTCTTACGCACGAAAGTTGTTTAATTTAGTATTTCACTTATCTAATACAGCAGTTTTGACGAGAATGAGATTTTAAGGTAATTGGCCATGTGATGGTGTTAATTATTGTTTTTATAAAAACATCACGTTTTTAAAGTATCTTGATATTTGATATTAGTATTACAATGACAGGCTTTACAAATCAGACCTGGTTGGATGGCGTATCCATCATGGATGCCCTCCTCCTCCTCTTCTGTGTCGGATTTTTCTGTGACGGATTTCTCTGTCACATCCCCTTCAGATCTTTCGACCTCTTTGGACATTTCATCTTTCACTGATTCTGGAGACTCAGAGGAAGCCTAAAAGATGTAAATTACAAATAATGAAATCTAATGAGGCATATCTTATGTCTAATCCTAATTTATTAGAATATTTATTTTGCATTCTCCTTTATGTTGTGAGCTTCGTATCCAAAAAGAATGTAAAGTACAAAGGTTAATATTTTTATCTACTGTAAGTGTATACATCTACAAGCTTCTTTCGAATATTTCACCATCTTTTGAGGATATGTCTTTGCTTACTTTCTCAGATTCCTCTTTTTTGGTTGTCTTGGTCTTTCTTCTCCTTAAAAAAATAATAAAACATGCAGGTTTAAGTGTCATCTCAGTGATCATTATATCTTCAGAACACATTTATAAAGCTGTATATATACCTGAGAGACCTATCCATTTCAGACTCCCCTTTCTGCCTCGGGGCATGTAAATCAGCTTGTAACAATTGACTTCCTAGCTGCCTCTGCTCCATTTCTTCCAGATTTTCCACCTAAAAGAGTTATCAAAAAATTCACTCACAGGTCAGAGGTCAAATAAAACAGATAAAATCTTGTAAATGAATAAGGCTAGTTAGGAGAGATGGATATATTATCAAAAAATGATTTTGTCATGTTGAATTATACCCCTTTGTATGGAATGTTTATTGAGCTGCTCATAATTGAATTTTAAAGTGCTGCTTATTTAAGCATTTATCTCATTAAAGTAACAGCTCTGAAATTTCAAGAAAAAAACAACTAGGGATAACAACAAATCATCAATAATACTTTCATAAAAAATTAAAATAATTGAACACTCTATCATTTTCCTAGCCAAGGAATTCTTATTCATATTCTTTAACATGTTTAAGAATTGTCTGTATTTCTTCATTGAAGGCTTGGTCCACATTGTCTCAAAATAAATGTTATTAAATGTGTTTTCTAGCAGTTATTAAAAAGAGATAATTATTCTTCAATTTCTGAAACTCCTTGATTACTGTAGATCACTAAATTTTCGCGACACCTTATTTTCTTGAGAAAGTCATTGTCTCTTGATTAGCGAGACAAAATTTTCACGAATTGTGGCTAATACTCTATATAATCTTAAGGAATACTATTATACGCGAGAATTAAATTTTCGCGAGCACACTGTCTCGCGTAATTACGCGAAAATAAAGTTCTCGCGAATAAAAAGTGATTTACAGTATTATGATCATTGTGTGAAAAAATCACTTGTTTCCACAAGGTTTAATTTCCTGGTTTCTGAAGCAGATACACAGTAAAACCTGCTTATAGCAGACACTCTTATAACTAATTGGTGCTTAAAGCCAAGAGATTTTCATTCCCCAAGAACTAACTGGTCACTTCAAATATAGGAAACTGACCTGCTGTTGGAAAAACTCCCTGGCATGCCTGTACTTCAGGGATTCCTTTTGCTGTAATTCCTGTTCGTGAGCTACAAGCAAAGCTGGATCCAGCAAACGACCAAAATTAGAGGCATTCTGGGACCCTAGGAAAGGTTTGTCTTCCGGAATTAATTTTAGCAGTGGCATTTCAATGGACTGGGGCACCGTCTGGGGTTGGCTCTCAGGTTTCTGGGTAACCGGTGGAATGAAGAAGCTCTCTTGATATGAGGGAGGGGGGTGAGATGCCGGACTAGGGGAGAAGTGGGACACATTATAGTCATATGCCCTTTGTGGTTCTGTATATCCCATGGGAGGAGCACCACCTCGGCCAAGGTGAAGCAGAGGGATGTCATAGTGATCCTCTTGTAAAGGCCTCTGTGGCTCCTCAGCCCAGGCTGGCATTGGAATGGGAGGCAATCTGAATGGCTCCTCTTCAGTATCTCTCTCTGCCTCCACTCTGAGATACCGTGGAATAAAATCTGGATCTTCTGCAGTTCTTTGGAATCTTTCTTGGGACCTGTTTCTCCTTATTTGTTGTCTAGCTTGGTCCTCTGGGGAATCCTGTCTCCTTCTGGGTGATCTCCTCCTAGCCCTCCTCCTGTCCTCAGTTGTTTCTAGCTCCTCTAGAACCATGGTGTTCCTTGTGTCATATCTTCCTGGAGGACTGTGATATACAGACTGTCTCTGAGGAGTCACTGGTTCCTCCACTGGGTCTTCTAAAGCTCCCATCATAGCCATCATGCTCCTGTGCTGTGCCTAAATAAAAGGATATAATTAAAAAAGAACTATAGAATTGAAACTATTACCTTTCCCTTCATCTTCTACATCCCTACATTATGGTACATGTATTTACATTCTTCCTTGTTAATCAATAATTTTGATGCAACAATAGTCAAGTTTTTTCATAAAAAAACATTCCATCATTATAAAATATATCTCCTACACTTCAATATTTTAAAAACTTTACCTCCATCATCTTTCTTAGCTCCCCTCTGATGATGAATTGAATTTCAGAAGCCAAGTTGCCAGGGACAGATGAGTTTGGTTGTCTCTGATAATCTTGCTGGTAGACATGAGTGGGCTGACCCCTGTGACTGGGAGATTGACCTCTGACCTGTGGTGACCTTCTCCCAGAACTCCTTCTATCTCTAGATGGTCTGCTTTCATTATATGTTGATTGTCTGAGAGTATCACTTCCATTTGTAGAATCCTGTCTGCTTGGAGTTCTTCTACTAGAAAACTGTTTATCTATATCTATATTTCTGTAGGAATCCTCATATTCAATATATCTCTCCCTGGAGTTTGGTCTGCTTCCTGTTCTGTTACAAACATGAAACAAAAAATACTTTACTTTTCAATACATCTAAATAAATGATATGCTTGGCCTCAATCATTATTTAAAAACAAATTTGATTTAAAACAGCCATTATAAACATTTCATTTGAGAATGTGATCAATGTACAAGTTAGTAATGTAGCAATACTTGATATGTGAAGTTGTTGCTTGAAACTCTCTTGTAAAAGCCTCTTGATCAAGGGAGCTAACTTCAAGAGAACTGCTTTCATCCTTGCTACAAAAAGATATTAAAATGCTTTTATTTTTAAGATACAAATATTTAATACAATCTCATACTGAAATTAAATAGTGCTATAACATTCATTTCCAACAGATTGCTGTAACATACCCATTTAATAATTCCTCGTATGCTGAGTGCATCTGACTGGCATCTTGGTCTGGTTCCTGGTCTAAACTGGTTCTGACTGGACGGTCAGCTCTTCGCCTCGGTCGCCGAGTTTTCTTCTGTAATGCCCCTGTCACTTCTGAGTTCACTTGTACAAGAAGATTATCAAAAGACTGTCTGTCTGCTGTTTTTCTACTTTCCCTCAGGGTCATACTCTTTGTTGCAGATTTCCGAGCTGTACTGTACTTATTCTCTAATAGCCATAGCGCCAGAACCACAAGGCGTGGAGAAACATCAATCTTCATGGTTGGTCGGAACTCCAAGTCCTGTTCACTTTTCCACTGAAGTCCCAATGAATGCTGCTTTTTGCACCACACAGCTAACCAGTCCAAGCACTTCTGAAGGCGGGCATATCTAGAACCAAAATCTGCCTCGACCGACCATAGGTTTTCACTACCAACATCCTGACCTCTGTACAAAGCTTCCTCTGACTGGTAAAACTTGGATGCTAGGTTTGTCAGCTTGGCCTTGGCCTGTGAAGGGGAAGCTATCTGTTCCGCTGACCCAACATTCTGACTTCTATCTACTCTTCCTGGAGAAGACATCACAACTAAGTTTGTCTTAACATCACTGGGTTTGCTGATTTTATCCAGATCTTCAAACTCCTTGGAGCAGATATCTTCAGCAAAAGGCATGAGAAGTGGGAAAGGTTTTACAGTGCTTTGTTTCTCAAAATCCTCTACTTTAATAAAAGAGATGGCACAGAATGTGTCCAAGAACTCTAAGTAAGACAGTTTTGTCTCAAAAGGTCTGGACCCGATGCAGAATCCTAGCATTTCTTGAGGAAGACTAGATGTAAGACTCCCAGCTGGCATTCTACCACTACTGTCAAATACAAACTCCTCAAAAGCTCCAAACACCTTCCTCTTCTTTTTGAGTACTTTAAGAACTGCTTCACATTGCTTGGAAAAGTAAATAGACAGTGACTGCCCTCTGGGTGAAGCCTGGTAAAATGTGACTGATTTTCTCCCTTCATTTTCGTCCTCCTCCTCCTGCTCGGGTTTAGCAGATTTCCCATCATCCTCTGGTTCTATAAACACAGCCTGCCAGTCATTCAGAAATTTCTCCAATTTCTCCTGCACCTCAGCATCCAGAATCTCAATGTCATAGAAATGTTCTGCCAAGATGTCTGCCGTGTCCTCTGAAGGGGGAAATTCCAACAGGAGGGACAAGATGACCTTGTAGATGCATCCCTCATCAGAGAGAAAGCGACTGAAGGTCAGCATGTGAACAGCCCACTGAAGTGTTGTGAAGCACTCTTTGTTCCATTTTTCACCCTCTTTGGATTCCCAGCTCTCCTGTTAACACAACAAGTTCTACTTAAAGGGTTAAGATATTGAAATGACCCTGTATTACTGCAGTATTTAAAATCCAATACAAAAAAAATAAATTAAAAGACAACTTTCCTCTTCTAAACAATACCTTGTATTCTTAACCATGGCCAAATGACTCTAATTACCAAAATTCTGCTTCAAGCTAATGGCGAACCATTAGGACAATGGTACAATTAATAAACTATAAAGTTTAAATCTTTGAATATTGTTGTTTTAAAGGAGTATATATAAATAAAGGGCCAATTTTGGCCCCCTAAAAATCAACATTTTAGAATGACATTCAGATATTCAATTGATATTTATTTTGAAGTAGAGATTTTATTAGAAATATTTCTAATATATTTTTCACATTTATATGCACTCTCTAGCTGTATATTAAAATTTTTCTCTCCTTGTAAACAACTAAAGGGGGTAACTTTCGGAAGTTCCTGTCCAAAAACCACTCGCACGATTTTGTCCAAAATATGCATACATGCAGTAGATATAGTCATGTACAAAATATACAAAAATAACGAAAATTAAACGACAGAAATTTTGGGGGGTAGGTGTGTTGTACATCCTTAACTCTATGTCCTTTAATTAATATCCAGTGTCAATGCATTTGAGGTAAATATCAACGTTGAAGGCATGATATAACAATTATCATCTAGGACAAGCTAAATTTGTTTCTTATATTGAGGTTCAGCAGAGGATTTTCTAAGATATAAGGTTCATGGAAAAAACAAACCTTGATTAAAAAATCTTTGATTACTGTAAAATCACATATTTCCGTGGGGTCAAATTTTTGTGGTTTGAGGAAATACTCTTGGTTCATGGGTATTCCATTTCGTGGATGGAGAACTTTTTAGGTTATGTATGTAACAGTTTACATTTCGTGGTGGACATAAATTTGTCGGTCTCCTCATACCTCAAAAACAATGAAAATTAAACCCCCAAGAAAATTTGTGATTTTACAGTATATGAAAAAAAGTCTATGTACGGTGTATTCAGTTCTTCATTGGGGACACTTTTCTTTAAAACATAGCCAATCAACTTTTGATTTTGCTTACTACTTCAAGCATTTGAAAAAAAAATTACTTTAGGATTAATAGATCAGTAGTATTTCATTAGATTTTCCCCTTGTAAGACTTTGATTCCCTTTTGTGGCCCCATCCAACCCAGAGGGTCATTCTTTGAACAATTTAGAATCTACAACACCTCAAAAGGCTTTTACACATTTCTCCTTTTCTGGCTCAGTGGTTCTTGAGAAGATTTTTTTATAGGGATGCCAATTGAATAAGTCCAAAAAGGCATTACTCTGTCAAAAATGGTGCAATCGTACCCAAAACCGAGCTTGACTTAGATATTTATCTGATAAATTTGCATACTAAATTTCATTTCAGTATGTGCAACCTCTGCAAAGAAACTGAACAGAAACTGCAAATAATTGGAATTTTTCCAAGTCCAAAGGGCATAACCCTCTCAAAAATGGCACGATTGTACCCAAAACAAAACTTGACCTAGATATTCATCAGATATATCTGTATACCAAATTTCATTTCAGCATGTGCAACGATTAATATTTTACTTTTCGTGGTGGACATGGGTCTCTTCATACCTCAAAACAATGAAAATTCACAGTAAGCTTTTCTTCTCCCAAAGTGTTCCAACTTTGGTTAAAATTGGCTCAGTGGTTCTTGAGAAGAAGTTGAAATTGTGAAAAGTTTACAGATGGATAGAAGGACAGATGGACAACAGACTTTATTCACGTGATCTGAACATCATTTCAGAAGAAGATATTCAGAGAGGTACTCAGACATTACCCTATTTTCATGCACCACTATTTATCAATTTCTTACCCTTAAATAATCCTGATAATTGACATCATTGAGGTATTTTTCACGGCTGCGTAAATTAAATGACAGTTTATCGCGAACATGGAGGAGCCATAACAGTGAACAGAAGTCTCTAAAGCCCAGGAGGACTTGTTTTACAGCATCCTCGTCCAGGTAAGCTCTCAGTGAGGACTCCACCTCCTTAAACCGTTGTAAGACCTCTGGAAACTCCAAACATGGCCCCTCTGTGGTAGACTGCAACACAGTAGAAAAATATTGAAGTATTTTATAATTTTCCAGAATGTTCCTCTTTTTTACAGTCAAATCTGATTATCCCAAAACTCACTGGAACCAAGAAAATTTTCAAGTGTTCCAAAAATTTGATAATGAGGATGTCCAATACAAAAAGTGGTTATAAATTCCAAATGGCTTTCATTAATCGATGATATTCAGACATCAATGTATGAGATACTGAAGTTTAAAATCCATTCTAATATTTCTAAGGCACAATATCTATTGGCCTTAAAAGAAAATAAAAAAATTTATTTCTATTTTATTTTTCTCTGAAGACAGAGGCCTTAGAAATAGTCTTCAGAAATAGCCTTCCTCTACTGGGCTATTCTGCACATCACAAATTGTCAATGTTTTTTTCTTTATATCATTGAGGACTTATACATATAATTACTTAATAAAATTTTAGGTTTGGTCTTCCATGACAAAGATTTGAAATTATTTGTTATTCTGATTTTGATAATTAATAATATATGTCATTGAATCAAACCGACTAGAGAGTACCCCTATTTACCTTGAACTGAGCGGCCCTTTCCTGGACATTGCCTAGCTCCTGTATGTACCAGCGGGTTATGGGGAGGGAGATGTGAGCACTGTTCAGGACAATCAGGATTAGCTGAATTAGGGAAGAAGCCTGGAACCTCAGGGAACTCTCCCCCTGAACCTCAGCTGATCTCTTATCCTGTAATATATAACCTGTATATAACCTTTACCTCGGCAGATCTCTTATCCTGTAATATATAACCTGTATATAACCTTTACCTCGGCAGATCTCTTATCCTGTAATATATAACCTGTATATAACCTGTACCTCGGCAGATCTCTTATCCTGTAATATATATAACCTGTATATAACCTTTACCTCAGCAGATCTCTTATCCTGTAATATATATAACCTGTATATAACCTTTACCTCGGCAGATCTCTTATCCTGTAATATATAACCTGTATATAACCTTTACCTCGGCAGATCTCTTATCCTGTAATATATAACCTGTATATAACCTTTACCTCGGCAGATCTCTTATCCTGTAATATATAACCTGTATATAACCTTTACCTCGGCAGATCTCTTATCCTGTAATATATAACCTGTATATAACCTTTACCTCGGCAGATCTCTTATCCTGTAAGATATATTACCTGTATATAACCTTTACCTCGGCAGATCTCTTATCCTGTAATATATAACCTGTAACAACTTTCCAGAGGCTATCCAAGTCCAACTTGCCCTTCATTGATAAACATACTAGTACATGTATTTTGTTTCTGCAATGATGGTTTTCACTAAGAGCACAGAATCAATTAGGTGTATTTTTTTGAAAATATATGCTTTTTTAAGAAGAATTTTTCTCAATTAGAATTATAATTTGGACATGTTGACCTTTGACGAAACCTTAAATAAAAACTTGAAGCTTGAAAAAATGCATTTACATTACATACAGTATATAGACCCGAAGGGCTGCAATGCTCGTATCGATGTACGAACATGTATATGTTATATTTCTGACACCATAGCGATACTCAAGATTAAGTGCTGAATATAACACAAGCACAGGTATTTCCATCCTCCTATGATGTCATAGGTTTTTGCAAAAAAAACTTTTATTAATTTAAATTCATACACAATAGAACAATATATCTTTTGGAAGAATGGTTTTTGATAGGTGTAATGATAAATATTGCTAAGTAATATAATTTTAAAAATGTATTTTTATCTAATCAATTATTCAATCTTTAAAAAATCTTGACAAGGGCTTCGCTGGTATCTTCATTCAAGCATTTTCTTTATTGAATTTCTAACCTAAATGACTTTCCGTGATGTACATGTATATAATTCAATAATATCTGATAAGTAGCAAGTATTTCGGAACTTTCTGCATCAGAATTGTGCATTTGAACCTGTTTTAACATAATATTTTCATAAAACTGTTAGCACAAAAAATGTACGATTTTCTTATGCTGACATATATTTCTGTTTATTTTAGTCTCATTTTAATTAATATGGCAACCTATACATATTTTGCAATAAAGGGTAAATCTAAACTATATTAAATGAAAAGAAATGCAGTTTTTGTACTTTTAACCATAAAAATTGTGAGGGTGGAAAGACCTTTCAAGTTTTATTTGAATAAAGTTAGTAGATTAATACTATTATCCATTTGTTATGTTGAGAACTTTTATTTTGTTAAGGTCTTTAACAATCTAATGATATATACTTAATTTCAGACCTACTACGATCAAGACTGCAAAAGCTGCAACACAGCATGTCAGCCGTACAAGGTAGAACGATTACGCTGTTCCGTGTGTGGAAGTCAGGATTGCAGGTGCACAAAGGCAGATAAAGCGGCCAGACACAACGATCCAAATAAGCCACACCGCTCGGACTTGTGCCACAAGTGCCAGTCGGGGTTCCCATGCCAATAATCAACATCCAATGAAAACTCCATTGTATAGCCAGCTGATGGCAATGTTTTGGAATCCATTTTTTCTTTATTGGACATGATACACAACATATGTTACTTTAAAAATAACTGCCTGGTACATCAAATATGTTATTTATAATAACTGCACGATTCATCAAATAATTTATGAAGGATTCTTATTCCCCTCCAGCGAAGCCCTCAGGGAATATGATATTTCTTGGCTGAATATATCTTCATATTTTCCTCACTATCATGCAATAAATGTATAATTTGCATATTATCATGTAGTCCTTTAATAGTCCCTGTATAATCTATACAAGAGCCAACAGGACATAACATTACATATTCATAGGATTTGAGGCCATATTCACCATAGGTTTAGTGAGCGTACAACAGCATTATGACGTCACAATCATCATCTCAAACAATGTTGTAAACAATGGTTGCAACGGCCGAAGCCAGCTATGTATCGGAGCAAGATAAATGTTAGTCAAACTTCCAGCTATGTATTGGGACAAAATAAATGTTAGAGTAACTTACCGCAGGATTATTTTTAACAATTTTTACCCCTTACACATTAGAGGTGGGACGATATACCGATACACCGATACATACCGATATGGTTTACGATACAAGCATTCAAATATTGGTACGAAACGATACACGAACGACCTATCCAAATATTGAAAATGAAAGTACCTGTCCTTGGAAAATGGCGGGTTGTACAAAGCGAAGAGATGGTGTTGATATTGAAAACACACCATAGAACTAATAAGGTGTTTCGGATTAGGGGTAAAACGTTTTCACTTTTAAGCAGCCTTGGAAGATTGGACCAGAAAAGTTCAGTATGTATAGCGTGCTATACATGTACACAAAAAGTATTGTTTCCAGAACATTTGATATTTTTAATTTTTAGTCCATCTGGTACTTTTTTTTTTGCAATCTCAACTTGGCTAGACTTTCATCGATTCATAATAATAGTTAGTGTTCTTTGATGAACTACACAAATATTTGTAAACAACTTGTTAATAGAAATTTGGTAATGATAATATGTACAGTCATGTGTTATTGTTTTTGTAAAGTTTTAGTTAATGAAATTAATGTACTTCAAGTATTAATTTCCAAGCACATGATTTGATATAGAATAATTTGTTGATTTAACATGTTTAATGTCAAGACAAACCAGAAGTCTCTGTCGAGACTGTACCTCTACTGGTTTATACTTAAGGTCAGACGAGACGTTCCTAAAAAAATGTTTTGTATATCTTCGTAATGTATGAAAAATATTCAAAATTTTAATAACATTTTGATTTCTAAACCAGTTTTTAAACGTTTCTAAAAAATCCAAACACTTAAAAATTTGAAATTGGAAAATTATTTTTCTTCCCCAAAGGATCATATAAGAAAAACTACCCCTTGTATCTTGCAGAAATGCCTGGTAAGGTACCTCAATTTTTTGTGAGTAAACATGTTTAAGTAGCAATACTTCAATGACAAACTCTTAGAAAAATTTATCTATTATTAAGAAACGTCTCGTCTGTCCTTAAAACAAAGGAAGAGAAAAGTAGCAGTTGGGACTTGAAACTTTAAAACAGCAATAAATAGAAAAATGATCCTTGCCACTCATCAAAATAAAAACCGATGCACAGAATTATGTATCTTAGTATAGTCTACTTGTGTGCCAAATTATATTGTAATCGGATTGTAGTCTACTTGTGCGCCAAGTTATATTGAAATCGGACCAAAACTGTAGGATGAGTAGCATTTTGAAAGAATTTCACAGAAATTTCTATTTTTAGTAACCACGGCAACACCGTTCATCGAAATCAAAAACCAATGCACAGAATTATGTATCTTAATGTAGTCTACTTGTGTGCCAAGTTATATTGAAATCGGACCAAAACTGTAGGAGGAGTAGCATTTTGAAAAATTGTTTACAGACAGACAGACAGACAGACGGACAGACAGACAGATGGACAGACGACGGACGCATTACTATCGCATAAGCTCTTCTGGTCTCTGACCAGTAGAGCTAAAAAATGAAATAAAATACTATTTCTTTTGTATAATTTTATTATTTATCATAATATCGAAATACGTATCATATTGTGCTAATGTATCAAGATATGTATCATATCGAAAGATCTGTGTAATGTCATTCCCCTATTACACATAGCGAAACCCGGAATGGAAAACACAGAGTTTACAAATTGTATTCAGCACATATTTTTTTTATTTTCAACGACAGAAGTTCGTAAATGAAAATGGAGTCATCATGAAGCTTTCATTGTTTTATTTATTCAAATCCAGATTATATTCGCCTCGGTCAATATTGTTATTTTCCTGGTGAATAACAAACCATATTCAACACCAAAAGAGTCCATTATTGTATAGTATATTGATAAAAACTAAAAACAGAATACAAGTACTTTCTGGGATAATTTCTCTCAAAAGAGCCAAATAAAACTTAAATAAGAGAAGCAAAATTTATAGTTTCAATAAATTATTTTTTTTAAAGACTATTTATTCAGTGTCCTCATAATATCTATGCCTTTCAGTAATGATGGAGCAGAATATTGGTGCGATTCACTTATTGGACTCTGATTCCGCGGTGGCAGCTGAATGTACAGTTTGAAAATAACTCGATAAAGTCTAAAACAAAAAGATTGTGCAACAAAATTTTATGTACTTGCCCTTATTAAGCCACTGGCATGAGATGGTTTACATGATAATTTGTCTTGTTGATACTTGTTTTGAACCGCCGCCATAGATTTAAAATTGAACAACGAACCCGACCGCTTTTCAATCATTTTTTTTTTTTTTACTTTGGATCCAGTGTGGGACTATACTATGAATAATGAATATGTAACAAATCCTACATTTTCATGATGATACAACTTGTGGTATTGCACTTCTCCATGTCAAACCTAAATTACAAAGTCATATTACATTATGCATATATAATATTCAATTGTAATCAGTGTAATCATTTAAGCATTGAATTCATATTTTTGGCTGTCTTCGGTCCTATAACACACCTGGCCGTGCCGACAAATTGAATACCGCGCGTTAGCGCGGGTATGATAAATTTGTTATTCATATGCATACCAGTTTTCAACGACATTGTTTACATGTTAGCCACTATTCGGAGAGTATCTATCGTACTTCAAACTTCAAACTATGGAAGATTTTTGCGCAAATTTTGATAAGGTTCGAAGATTATATGTCTCTTATTTTACTGTGTATTTTTTGTTAAGAGTGTTTTGAAAGAATTCTCGTATATATAGTGAGATAAGTAAATACCCCGCCGGGTAATTACAGGCTCATGTTGCCTCAGAATTATGGTCTGCAGGGCGATGCATCTACCCAGAGACATATATGTCTCTGATCTACCCCATCCCTAACACTAGAATTATTTATTATTTCTGCACCATGAAACTACACAATCTCTAAGAGACATGCGCGGATCTAGATTGGGATCAGGGGGGGGGGGGGGGGGGGGGG
>PRKT01000163.1:599671-621540 GCA_003671525.1 Saccostrea glomerata | reverse complement strand
ATTAATTGTAAATTTAGGTCAACTTTAAAGTGACCTTGAGACCACGCCCTTTGCCCCAGGGTCATGCCTTGAACAATTTTTAATCTTCAACATATCCTGATCCTTGTATGTAAGTTTGGTGAAAATCTGCCTGGTGGTTCTGGAGAAGAAGATTTTTTAGCAACCAGTACTTTTGGTTTTGTTTTCCTGATTATCTCCCCTTGTTTAAGGGTCCCAACCCTCATTTTAGTACAAATGGTAGCCCTTGGGCCAAGGATACCCTTTGACAAATTTGAAACTGATTGGCCAAGGCGTTCTTGAGTTATGGCCCATTTTCTAAAAAGTTAACGCACACCGCACGACGCACACCGCACAAATGGACATAGCATTAGCTCTTTGAGCCTTTGGCTCAGAAGAGCTAAAAATTGAACAATCAATGTACTGCCAGGAAAGAATTGTTTTATGTTCTGGAAATGTAGAAGTAAATCATCTATCACTGGTATGCACCAGTTTCCAAGGGATAACTATGTATCAGGTAGTGCAATTCAATCCACTCACATGTATACCCTGTCCCTAGATAAACCATCCAGTCCTAAAATGCTGGCCAGTTGCACACGTTGAATTGATTACAAAGAATGTAGTCACAGATTAGTTCTTGTGAGTTTGGCTTAAATCATGGTGGAATTGGCTACTGAACTTATTCAGAGCCTCATGTACAAAATACAGGTTTGATGTCGTATCTAATATAGCTTGTGTTGTTACAAATTGATGTACTTGAATACACAGTTGTCGATTTTCTTAATATTAGGCTTTTTTATTCAATTTTCACTATATGGTACGTGGCATTTACCCCCAGAAAAAATAATCAAACACAATTAACTCAGAATCTGTGAATATAAATCACTGTTAATTAATTACTTCCATAGAAAAAATAAATGAAAATAACTTTAATATTCATTAAATTCATCCAGGTCTTTAAAAATGTTAGGAATACTTTAAGTGAATGCAAATTGAGTAATATGTATACAATATTATATAATGTATTATCTATTTTTAAGAATTTTAATCTGAGGGCAGATCACTCTAACTGCAGAAAAATGCCATAGAATCAAAACTCTTTAGTGTGGGGTGAAGAGAGGGTTCTTAAGGATTGAGACAACAAGTGAAACAGACATCATTTGATAAAGTTCTTTATAGATTAATATTACTGTACTGACTAAGTACTGTCAATTCTTGAATCAGTGCCTTTCAAATCGTTGTCATTCTTGCATTTTTTTTTTTAAAGCTATGAATTTTCAAGAACATTTTTTCTTCAGTTTTCTGTTCAATAAAATATTATTTAACTATGACTTTGCTACAAAGCTGTTGTTTTGGGGACTCTCAGCTGTCCCAAACACATCAATTTTCTGTTTGTGCTACCTTCGTTTTGGGACTCTCAGCTATCCCAAACACATCAATTTTCTGTTCGTGCTACTTTCGTTCTGGGCATTTCACACCTGAATATTTTATATATCACGTGTTATTCAACCCCAAAGAAATTGCATTTTTCAGCATACATAGTACATGTTTATTTCTACAAGGCCATCAGCCATGCAGACACACAAGGCCATCGGCCCTCCATACAAGGCCATTGGCCAACCATACAAGGCCATCGGCCAACCACATACGGCCATCGGCCAATCACATACGGCCATTGGCCAATCACATGAGGCTATCGGCCACTCATAGATTTTTTTGCAAATGTTCACTATGTATGCATTATTTGTACATATATGCTTGACATTGATGAAGTGGTGTAGCTGAGTAGTTCTCAAAAGGCAAATAAAGAAGTTAAACTGAATCAGATTTTAGTTTTATATAAAGCTGTTGTTCAAGTCATATATGGTGTATTTTTAATATTTTCAGACTTTAGTAAAATTAAAAGAACTATGTATTTTTTTTTGTTACTTTATATAAAGATAGGACATTCCTGTAAATTATGCAATTTAAATCAATGGAGTTTTATACGAATCCAAGATTTGAAACAAAAAACGATTTATTTCCCACTCAGATAAAAATATCAAACACAGTTTAAAGTTAATTTAACCTACAGAAATGTGGGGATATTCAAGTTCAAAATCGGTGAAAAATTTAATTTGAGCTAAGATAGCAAATTTCATGTAAATTACACTTAATCTTGTACTTTTATATTTTAGCTAAGATGTGCCATATACCTGTAGGGCTTTAAAGTTCACTGACATGTTATTTGAAATTGCGAATTTTTTTTATCATAAGATACATACAGGTTCACATGCATGCACCTGTGTACGTCTTGATTTTATATTTATTGTGTACTTTGTTTAAAAACAAAACTATTGTATGTTTAACAAGAGGCCCATAGGCCTTATCACCTGAGTATCATGCTACAACTTTCCAACAATTGAATTTGATTCATGTTTTAAACTAGATGCCATGAAATTCACAATTTTGAAAGAAGCATCATTATTACTTATCATAATTATACACTCAGCATGCTTATTTTGGTTACTTAATACCCAGAGGTAGATAAGAGTAACAAAGAGAAAATGCATTTCCACTTTTAGTGAATTTCAGGACCCCTGGGTCAGGGCTTCTTGTGTTAGGGCAGGTCCACAGTTGAGCTCCCAATCCCACAGGAACCACTGACTCTGGGGCCACATCTTTCAAAATTTTGGAAATTTTTTAAAATTTATATTTCATCATGCTGTTGATTAATACCAAAGTGTAGATTTCAAAGCATTAAATTATTTCAGACTATGTTACCCCCCCCCCCCCTCCCACCTTAACCCATGGGGTCATGATTTGTACACTACTTGAGAATGTTTCCATATTAATATTACTAATAATCATGGTCTTGATGTTTTTTAGAAGAACTGTGAAAACTTCTCTTTCATTCCTATACAAGAGGTCCATGGGCCTTATAGGTCACCAGAGTATCATGTGACAACTTTCCAACCAATTGAATTTGATTCATGTTTTAAACTAGAGGCCATGAAATTCACAATTTTGAAAGAGGCACCATTGCTTATCATAATTATACAAAGAGAAAATCCATTTCCACTTTTAGTGAATTTATGGGCCGCTGGGTCAGGGCTTCTTCTGTTAGGGTGGGTCCAAAGTTGAGCTCCCCATCCCACAGGAACCACTGACCCTGGGGCCACACCTTTCAAAATTTTGGAATTTTTTTTTTCATCATGCTGCTGATTAATACCAAAGTGCAGACTTCAATGCATCAAATTATTTCAGACTATGTTCCCCCCCCCCCCCCAAAGTACCTCTGTCCCAGGGGACAGGAAATTAACCATTTTTGGAAGAAGGAGGTTATTTTGTCATAATATACTAAGATCACTGGCATTAAACCAAACAACAAAGGAAAAGATTTTCAAAGAATTCATGCATTTTCAATATATAAACATTAGAACCCCGCCCTAACACAAGAAGCCCTAACCCAGGGACCCTGAAATTCAAAAATCTCAAAGAGGCATCCTTCCTCCTCATAACTATGTACATAGTTCATTGGTTAAATACTTAGGTGCAGAAAAGAAGATTTTTAAAGAATTTATGCATTTTCACTATATAATCAATAAAGCCCTGCCCTAACATCAGAACCCCCAACCCAAGGGCCATGAAATTCACAATTTTGGAAGAGGTAGCCTTATTCAACATAACTATGTACTTGGTAAGTTTATTAAATACTCAGAAGCAAAGAAGAAGATTCTCAAAGAAATAATTCATTTTTTACTATATAATCTATATAGCCCCGCCTCACCACTAGAACCCCTGACCCTGGGGCCATAGCCTTCTTCAACATAGCTATGCACTTGGTTAGTTTATTTAATGCCCAGAAGCAGAGAAGAAGAATTTCAAAGAATTTTTGCATTTTCACTATATAATTTATATAGCCCCACCCTTCCATTAGAACCCCTGACCCTGGGGCCATTAAATTCACAATTTGAAAAGAAGCAGTCTTATTCAACATAATTATGCACTTGGTTAGTTCATTTAAAGGCCACAAACAGAAAAGAAGAACTTTAAAGAATTTATGCATTTTCACTATATAATCTATATAGCCCCGCCCTAGCATTAGAACTCCTGACCCTGGGGCCCTGAAATTCACAATTTTGGAAAAGGAGGTCTTTTTCAACTAGCCTATGCACTTGGTTAGTTTATTAAATGCCCAGGAGCAGAAAAGAAGAATTTCAAAGAAATAATGCATTTTCACTATATAACCTGTTTAGCCCCGCCCTAGCACTAGAACCCCTGACCCTGGGGCCATGAATTTCATAATTTTGGTAGAGCACTCAATGCTGATTACAATCACACCAACAGTTTGACTGCTTGAAGTCCAGGAGTAAAGAAGAAGATTTTTAAAGATTGCACTAATTTTAGTGGTTTATGCCCCAACCCCCAGGCCCCAGGAAATTCACAATTTTTGTTCCCCTTCACCCATAGATGCTATATGCCAAATTTGGTTGAAATCGGTTCAGTGGTTTCAGAGAAGAAGCTAAAAATGTTCAAATGATAATGCCCAATGACAGACAAAAACAGATAGCAATAGGTAACCAAGTTTACTCAGGTGACCTAAAAATATACTGTAGGTGTACATAAATTTGCGTAATCAAAATTTAGTGCAATCAGGGGGAATGAAGGGGTTGGCATAGTCACTACACACTTAGCGCTAAAAATAAAAATAAAATATTCATTGTCTATGAGTTTAAGTAAAAATTTTTAGCTCACCTGAGCCGAGGGCTCAAGTGAGCTTTTCTGATCACATTTTGTCTGGAGTCCGTCTGTCTGTCTAGCTGTTCGTCTGTCTGTAAACTTTTCACATTTTCGAATTCTTCTCAAGAACCGCTTGACCAATTTCAACCAAATTTGCCACAATGTATCCTTGGGTAAAGGGGATTCAAGTTTGTTCAAATGAAGGGCCACGTCCCATTCCAAGGGGAAATAATTGAAAATTACTGAAAAATTAAAGGCATCTTTCAAAAATCTTCTTCTCAAGAACCACTGGGCCAGGAAAGATAAAACTTATGTGGAAGCATCCTCAGGTAACGATCAAAGTTTTACATAGGAAAATATACTGTAAACAGGGAAATTTTCGTCCCCGCTTTATTTTTGCCCCTTTCGCCCTCGTAGGATGTGGGCGAATTTAAAATGGGGCGAATCTAATGAAAACAGTTTAAAATCTTAAACAAAAATCTTTCTGGGTGAATTTAAAACGGGGCAAACTTGTTTCCGAATGTGAAAGGGCGAAAATAGCACAGGGCAAAAAAAACCCTGTAAACAGTAGGAATATTTTTTAATTATCTTCCTCTTAAGAACAGCAAGGCCATGATTGGTCATATCTATATGGAAGCATCCTCAGGTAATGTAGATTCAAGTTTGTTCAAATCATGACCCCAGGGGTAGGGAGAGGCCACAATGGATAATCAAAGTTTTACATAGGAATTTATAGGAAAAATCTTTAAAAATCTTCTTCTTGAGAACAGCAAGGCCATGATTGGTCATATTTATATGGAAGTATCCTCAGTTAGTGTAGATTCAAGTTTGTTCAAATCATGACCCATATTATCTGTATTCTTAAAATGTTAAGAATAATTGGATTAATTACAAATTGAGTAATATATTGTAAATTTCTATTTTTTAGAATTTAGATCCAAGTGCAGATCACTCTAACTGCAGAAAAATACCTTAGAATCAGAACTCTTTAGTGTGCAGTGTAGAGAGGGTTCTTAAGAGTAAAAAAATCAAATGTTTACCACCCCAATTTCTTTGGGGGGCATCTCTAAAGTTGTCAAATTTTACTATTGGATCCCATGGGAATTTGTTGGAAAAGCGCCTAATTATCACAATTTTCCCATATTTTTTGTATTTCGGCCCATGGCCCTTATAGGTCACCTGAGTATTGTGTAACAACTTTCAAACAATTAAATTTGGTTTGTGTTTTAAACCTTAGGCCATAAAACTCACATTTCACAATTTTGAAAGAGGCACCATTGCTTATCATAATTATAGACTTAGCATGCATACTTTATTTACTTACACCCAGAGGTAGATCATAGTAACAAAGAGAAAATGCACTTCCACTTTATAACC
The DNA here is from genome assembly GCA_003671525.1 of Saccostrea glomerata. Lineage (NCBI taxonomy): Eukaryota > Metazoa > Mollusca > Bivalvia > Ostreida > Ostreidae > Saccostrea > Saccostrea glomerata. Next base: position 615,444 of record PRKT01000163.1, on the reverse strand, counting down.
AGTTGTGCACCTCACCCAAAGGAAGCACTGACTTTGGGGCCACATATTTCAAAATTTTGCAAATTTTATCATAAATTGGTTGATTAATACCAAAGAGCAGTTTTGCTAGATACACATTTCTTCATCATAAATAAATATACTGTATACAGGGAAATTTCCGCCCCTGTTTTATTTTCGCCCCTTTCGCCCTACTTTCATTTGGGGGAATTTAAAACAGGGCAAATTCAAAATATACAGTATAAAATTTTTAAAATAAAACTTTGACTGGGCAAATATAAAACTGGAGAAAAATGGCAGCAAGTGTGAAAGGGCGAAAATAACACAGGGCGAAAATAACCCTGTATACAGTACTTCGATAATTGGCATAAAAGTCAGGAGAAAAGGAAAAGATTTTCAAAGAATTCATGTATTTTCACAATTATAATCATATAGAGCCACGCCCTAATACCAGAACCCCTGACCCTGGGGCAATAAAATTCACAATTTTGGAGGAGGCACTCTTGCTCATCATAACTATGTACTAAGTTAGTTTATTTAATACCCAAAAGCAGAGAAGAAGATTTTTAAAGAATAATGCATTTTCACTAAATACTGTAGATCACTTAATTTTCGTAACACCTTATTTTCGCGAGATAGTCATTGACTCTTTATTAGTGAGACAAAATTTTCACAAATTGTGGTAATGCTACATATAATCTTACGGAATTCTATTATATGCGAGAATGAAAGTTTTGCGAGCATACCGTCTCGCAAAATTACGCAAAAATAAAGTTCTCGCGAATAAAAAGTGATTTATAGAAATCAATAGAGCCCCCCTAACACCAGAACCCCTGACCCTGGGGCAATAAAATTCACAATTTTGAAAGAGGCACTCTTGCTCATCATAACTATGTGATAAGTTAGTTTATTTAATATCCAGGAGAAGAGAAGAAGATTTTCAAAGAATAAATGGATTTTCAATATATAATCAATAGAGCCCTGCCCTAACATCAGAACCCCTGACCCTGGGCCCATAAAATTCAAAACTTAGGAAGAGGCACTCTTGTTCATCATAACTATGTGCTTAGTAAGTTTTTTTAATACCCAGAAGCAGAGAAGAAGATTTTCAAAGAGTAAATGGATTTTCAATATATAATCAATAGAGCCCTGCCCTAACATCAGAACCCCTGACCCTGGGGCCATAAAATTCACAATTTTGGAAGAGGCACTCATGTTCATCATAACTATGTGCTTAGTTAGTTTATTTAATACCCAGAAGCAAAGAAGAAGATTTTCAAAGCGTAAATGGATTTCAATATATAATCAATAGAGCCCTGCCCTAACATCAGAACCCCTGACCCTGGACCCATAAAATTCAAAACTTTGGAGGAGGCACTCTTGCTCATCATAACGATGTACTTAGATAGTTTACTTAATACCCAGGAGTAGAGAAGATTTTCAAAGAATTAATGCATTTTCGCTATATAATCCATTTAGCCCCGCCTTGGCACTAAAACCCCTGACCCTGGGGCCATGAATTTCACAATTTTGATAGAGGACTCAGTATTCATTACAATCATACAAACAATTTGACTGCTTGATGTACAGGAGTAAAGAAGAAGATTTTTAAAGATTGTATTAATTTTAGTGGTTTTGGCCCCACCCCTCAAGCCCCAGGGGGGCAGGGATCATGAATTTCACAATTTTTGTTTCCCTTCACCCATAGATGCTGTATATCAAATTAAGTTGAAATTGGTACAGTGGTTCAAGAGAAGAAGGTAAAAATGTTCAAAAGTTTACGACCGACGTATGACGTACGACGTACGACTGACGACGTACGACTATGGACGAAAAGAGATAGCAATAGGTCACCTGAGTTTACTTAGGTGACCTGAAAAGTTGACAATCTAGGTTGGTTTAAGTCTTGTGCACTCCATTATTCTACATTACTCATATTTTCAAGCACCCACTTGTGAGATGATTACCGGTACATAATAATATTATGCATTAAACAATTTAATTCATTAGCACATCATTTTCACATTTAAATAAACATTTATGTATATGTATACATATAAAAGGAAGATATTTTTAAAAATGTTAAGAATAAAATTTAAGATATTTTTAGAAATGCAAAATTTTTCTCAAATATGTGTATAGGATTGGGTCTAAAATCACCAATGCAGCAAACCAGTAAAAGAAAAAATAATTTTAAGATGACGCCTTACAACAAAGAATCATGTAATCCTCCTGACAACAGTTTAGATAAAGTTGTCCTCCAGGAAATCCTGTATTAAAAATAACATATATTTTTTTTTGAGTACATTTTACTACTAATTATACTTTTACTATCAGGAATTGGTTTAATTATTTTTTGTTTTAAAAACAAATTTACTTGTTTCAAAAATTGTTTGGTAGGTGGGTAGAGGGGTTGAATTGAGAAAAAAAGAAAGTTTCCATGTTATAAGAACACTATAGTCATCAGAAATATACTGGTACCTAGTACTGAAAATGATGCCTGTAATTTACCCCAAGGAACATTTACATTCCTCTTGTCATTTAATAATGATCTTGAATATTCTAAAATCATTACTTAATCTTCTTTTACAATTATCTCAGATTTTCTGCATTAGTACGTTCTTTCACAAGTTAGGTTTTAATTTGGTATTGAGTACAAGAAAACATTGAGATGTAACAACATCTATATCAACAAGACTTCTGACCTTGTGGTAATTTAGGAGTTGCCGATTTATCAGGTGGAGCGCTGCCATTTATCTGATGAATGATCTGCTCCACAGCGAATAGGAGACTGCGTAGCTGCTCCACATCTCTCTGGGCACCACCGTGTTGCTGGAGATCTGACTGAAACTGCAGCAAACCGCGATACAGTAACTTCCACGTCCCACACAGTCTGTTAATAAAGACGGGAGAATCGTTAATGTTTCCGTCTAGTACTGGTACGACTAACAAACTCGTGACAAGTCTGTGTGATTCACACACCAATAACTCACACAAAACTTAAAAACATTCCTTAATTGTATTCACAAAATTAACACTAATTTTATTTTTGCCACTATCTGAATAATCATACCTATAATTCCAAGAATTATAGAAACACAACAGTCAACTTCTTGAGAATTAAAGCTTACTACCCATACATGTGTTTAGTGTAACTGATTCTTACCTCACCTATCCAGACAATCTTTGGCCAGGGCTTTTTCCTCTTAATGCTAGATGATGCTAGCACTTCGGTTTTCAACTTCATTTTTGTTTAAAAAATACACGTATCTGCATCAGCATGTGACTGCCCGTCTTCATTGTAAGCCTGAAAGTAATTCATGAAAATCGTTTTTTTTATAAAATTATAAATGCAGCGGATTATTATGAGTGAATACTAAATGGTATTAAATCGACTTTAGGAAATGATTCAAATTACTTTATTAGCATACAAATTTTCATTTCACATGAATTTTTGTGTACCACTATGTCAATGTGATTGGGTCAAAAGTATATCATGTACATATGACATTTTTTATTTAATCTGATTATCAGTAAATATCATATGTATGCCAGGCCAAGAAATTTGACAAACCCTAGCACTTTACAACAGAGTTTTGGTCACAAGACCAAATTTGATCTCATACCAACCTGTATTTACATGTATATACTGAGTATATCCTAAAAAATATTTAGAAATTATATCTTATTACATATACAATGCATTTAAATGAAGTTGATATTTACCTGTGTATGATTTTTTATAGAAAAGTTCAAATCCCCTGTTGTTAATTCTCAGAAATAATTATCAGTATTGATCAGCAATTTATAGATAAATAAAATCTTATTAAAGTGCGTATTAATCAAGTACTGTATAAGTAGAAATTTTAGCGAGGATTTAATTTTGGCATTATTAGCGAGGCTGTTGTGATCGCTAAAATTGAATATCGCTAAAAATAAATCGCATTATATTTGTTCTAGCTTCTTTAGTGAGCATTTTAAAAACGCTAAAATTGCTTCTCGCTAAAAATAAAATACCAGTTTTTTGGGAGAAATCGCTAAATTTGCGTCTCGCTAAAATTTCCACTTATACGGTATATATATTAAAAAAACGCCCAATGATCAACCGACTTTTGCTGAAAAAAAACATCAAAATAATACTTAATGCTTGGAGAAAACAATGTGGAGATAAACTTACTTATACATGTATTTCAATAAATTTTGCCTGTTATGCAAATTACTCCACGTTTCCAACTATCGTTGATGCCCTAGCAAACCCAACAAACAAGACAGTAATTTCTTAAATAAACGCAAGATGTCGTGAGATTACTAGTATATTTTTTATGAATTCAAACAAAATTAAAAAAGAAATTCATCATTCACTAAAGGGTGAATGTTTGGTGCAACATGTGGTTCAATATATTAAATTTTAGGAATATTTATATTTAAGAAATTGATTGGAATTTTCACATAAAAGAAGAAATTTAATACATTAAGAACTGATAATTTTTTATAAATATATTTAAGTCCAAATGTCAAGAATATATTAAAATCTAAATATTTCTCACGTTGGACATTGAAAAGTTATGTGATTATATCTAAGTGAATCAGTAAAAAGACAGAAACATATGAACAAAAAAAATCAACCAACGCTCAACAAATCAATCTTACAATAATCACGTGATTTGTTTATCTATTCTATAAGAAACGAAAAGTAATTTTTAGCGCAATATCAGAAGAGGAAAATATATCATTGCTATTTCAGAATTATAAAAGAAACAAAAACATATACATCTTACCGCAACCAAAATAATATTTTGGGATGCACACAACCCTGCCATTGAAACACCGACACTTATTGCAATCGGAGCGGATCCAATACCCATGGGGAACGTTCCTACAATTCTTGTACTTAATTTCGAACTGGCAGTATCGCCCAATATAAAACCTGTAAAGAAATTTTGCATAAATGAATGACATCAAATAAAATAAAGTATGATTATTTTCACAAAGCATACTATTTTCTTTCTTCCAAGGCAAAACAGATTTTAAATAAAAAAAGATGACTTTAATTGAATTGAAGAGCAAAAGAAGTCTTTCTATATTTCACAACTGTTACAAAATATTAAACCGCTTTGACTTACTTTGGACATTTACAAAATGTACCGAGGACACAAATACCCCCATTCTTACAGCACGAATTCACAGTACCTGTCAAAAAATAAAACATTGTACCAATTAATCAGAATCTAATAATCCGAAAAAATAGAGTTAATATATTTGATATCGCTCATAATTATAGAATGGCATACATGTATTTGTTTAAATTTCAGTTAATGGGATAGATATTTACGTTCTATAAATTAAATTCCCATGTTAGTTGAACTATATATGAAGACAAGTTCTCGTTAATTTTTTAAAAAGTTTTTATAAGAAATAGAACTTTCTTTTTCATGAGAAATTTTTATTGGTGTACTACAGTTTCTCTTATTGCGAAAGTATACTTTTGAGAAAAAGGTGAAAAAAAATTGTCAAAATAGTAGATTAGTAATACGTTTTATAGGATTAAATTAATCTGAACTTTTTTATTAAATGAATCACAATATGTAGCGGTAATGAGTTGTTTTTGGCTGGAAAAATGTAGCGGTAATGATCGGTCGAAAATCTGAAAAAATGTAGTGGTAATGAGTTGAAATTTTTGGCAGTGTTGTGGTAATGTTGACCTCCCACTGTATCAAAACATATCAATCTAGTGTGCTAATTATTAATACAGGGAAGGTGACTGCATGCGTTCAGCTGAACAAATCCCCTCATTATCGTACTCAAGGTGTCAGACAGTGTAAACAAAGGCTTATCTAGGGAAGTTAGAGGTGTGAACAAAAACAATTATTAAAAAATACTATGATGGACAAAATTTTTGTATCAAATAAAACGGAATTCTGATATTTTCTGAATCTCATCAGAATATCAGGTGAAATTATTAATAAATATATAAGAAATGATTATGTGCTCTGATATTATATTGAAATAGCCGAAATATTCGTTTAACCGCTATCCGATTAAGTGGAAGCCACTGTATTGAAATGAAATTTGATATGCTGATTTATCATCTGAATATCTAGGTTAAGTTATGTTTTGGGTAAGATCATGCCATTTTGATTGAGTTATGCCCCTTGGACTTGGAATTCAAATTTGGGAAAGGGGGGCATGAGTGTTTTACAAACATCTCTTGTTTGATTTTAGATATTTAAGGGAATAATGGTGGGAGAGTAATAGGGGGTAAAACAAGATTTATTGCAATGTTAATGAAGAAAATCTAAGTTTTTTGAAATACTTCCATATATATATTGTAAGTTTAGGCCAAAAAATATTAATCAATAGTTTCTCAGGCCAAAAAAATCAAAATTCAATGCAGCAGGCAGGCTTTTTTTTTTCTTTTTTTTTTATACAGGATGACAGGTTTTATACCCTTTTTAAGCCATTTGTTCAATAAAATGATAATATCTACTAATTCTTAATTTTTGTTCTCTGAAATTAGTTATAATATTTATTCAACTTCAAATAATGATATACCAAATTATTATTTAAAAGTTAATTCATTAAATACTGTAAATTTAGAAGAAATATATTGTTTTTCCAATAAAAACGTCTATCTTATCATTTCTGAAAAGGGGAATAACTCGATTTTCTTTTTCAACTTGGAAAACTAGAAAATTGAGTTATTTCCCTTTTCAATATATAAATAAAATTGATCAATGTGGCCGTTTTTGAACTGATGCGGCGGTGCCTGAGAAACTGTTGATCAATTTTTTTAGGCCTTAGTTACCAACTTTTTATTATTTATTTTTTGCAAAATAGGTATTTTGCTATTTAGACAAAGTTTTCATGTGCTATATATAATCTTTGCTGATAAAAATATATGCAAGAATGAAAAGTTTGCAAACAGACAGTAATCAATGGTAATCATGTGAAAATAAAGTTCTCACAAATATAAAGTAATTTATAGTACAATGAAATACTTGCGAAGTGTTTGTTTAATTGTAAGAATATATAAACATGTATGAAAGAACAAAATTTCATGAGGTGTTCATGAGTGCTGGTGAAAGATGGAAGAAACAGCCATGCCTAAAATAAAAATTAGTTTGTTTGCAGTTGCCTACCGACCCACTGAAAATGTTGGGCACGGGTATGGACAAACAGACAGACGGACACGACAAAAACTATACACCCCGAAACTTCGTTTACGGGGGCATAAAAACAGAAATAATAGTTTTAAGAAATTCTGATATACTCAGTAATTATAGGAAATAATGAAACCCATACCTCTGAATACCTAGACTTTTTGTAGGTATAGGCGCTCTCCCAGTGGGCGTTACAATCAGGACAGCGGAAGAATCCATAGAATCGTAATTGTGATGACATTTTAATTTTTGACCCTCTGGATATTCTTGCAGTAACTCGAATGTTTACATTTAGGGAAAGATATGTAAAATTATATTATTTCCAAATATAAAGTTAACAAACTTCCCCTTTAAACCACTGATAAAACGCACATTATGTCATACATATTGCGCACAATGAATTTATATCAGGATATTAATACACTGTACCATTTTTAAAAATTCGCCAGGGAAAATACCAGGGTATTCTGAGAAAAGTATACTTTCTCTTTGTAATATTGATAACCAATTCATTTTAAACATTTAGTAAGGATGGATTTACAGATAATTATTTGGCAAGTGTATCGGTGTCAGTAAATCTTATTATCATATGACAGTGAAATATTATCTGTCCCCGTATATTGCAGTTTTTGTTCTGTCCATCCGTCTGTCTGTCTAGCTGTTTGTTTGTCCGCAAAAACTTTAACTTAGCCCATAACTTTTGACTGAGTGAAGCTCTGGCTTTCACATTTCACAGACAAGACCTTTCCCTGGGTATCACCAAATTTGACCTCTTGAACTTGGAGTTTGGCCCACTTTTACCTTAACCTTGGCCATTACTTAATAGATGGTGCTAGGGCTTTCATACTTCACATGTATATTCATTGGGACAAGACCTTTCAATAAGTATGAATATTATGGAACTTTGGGCTTTAACCTAAGAGCATGGCAAACTTTGGAAAAAGAACTAACTTAATACATGGCCATAACTTTTCATCAATTAGTACTAGGGTTTTCATATTTCACAGGTGTATACCTTGTAGCAAGACCTTCATCTTGATACCAACATTTTTACCTTGACCTTGGGGTTTGATTTGCATTTGAGAAACTTCAACCTTCGCCATAAGCTTCAATACGGGGGCATCAGACAATCACATCTTTTATTTTTGGAGCAACGCCTCTGTGTTTAAAATTATACAGCTCACCATTGGTAATTATTTATGTCTTGACTTGGAAAATATATTTTAAAAGCGTTTGAAATAAGAGACTGTCAACAATAAATTTGTATGCCACATGTTAACTTTACACGAATATTGTATTTGTTTTATTTGTAAAATTATACATGTATTATTATTGTTGTATATCCCTGTCAAACAATACACTTATTTACCTATATTTTATCTACTGTTTCAATAATTTTCAATCAGAAGCGAATTTTAATTGATACTTAACGTGCGCAATTAGGACGCCTACAAACGGGAATAAACTTTAAATATGTAGGCGTCCTTATTGCGCACGTGAATCGTGGTTTTTTTCAAGCGCATTGACACTTGAATTGACATTTATGAAAAGGCATTTTTGGGGGGTAAAAATGTCTTATTACTCTGTGATTCTTCTGCAAATATTTTTTTCCTTAAATTTTCTGGTTATCTATATAAGATTAAAAATTGGTAGATAAGTCTACCTTTTAAAAGAAATTGAATACTCTTCACTTTTTAGCAGCTTTGCTAAAACTTGGCCGCAGAAGACAAAATATTGTAAATTTAAGACATACTGCCTTCCCACAAAATTTTATTGAAATAAATAACTTTTGTTGGAACTTTTATAGTCAGCAAATTTAATATTTTAATATGCGACTGACGGATGCTGCTGTGGAGAAGAATAAACAAAGCTTGTGGTTCAAGTGAGCATATAACAAAAAATCAACTACAAACAAGTTATATTCAAATTGTATTCGTTGTTTGATAAATAAAGTATATTTACAGTAAAATTTAACGACTTGGTAACATTTCACTTTGAGTGAAATCAATTTAGCACAGATACAACACATATTAACATACATATATCATTGCAGTAATCCCCATCCCACACCGACACACAGAGAGAAAAAAACACGCACTGTGCTTTTTCCCCCCTAAATTCATTGCACAAGTCACAATAAGTTGATAGACAACAAGCACACGAAAACAATGAAGGAAAATTGGGCATAAGTGGCACTGTTTGAAATATCACTGTAGTAATAATCGTCATTGTAAAGCTCTCCAGTCAACACTTGTGGTGTAGGGGTGGGGGGATACCGAACATCCGGGTCTTTTGCATAAATGGTAATGGTCTTCCCTCCAAATGGATCTATTTTTTTGGTTGGGTCCAAGGGTTCGTCGTCATCTTCTGTAAAATACAATGAATGGATTAAAACACTGACGAAAAAAACAACAACAACACAAGTATTACTTTCAACTTTAAAAAAAGGTTGAAACATCAATGTGTTTTATGTTCCCCTTTTACGCTATAATTATTCTAATAACATACTTTTCTCCTTCGCCAGAGATGGTTAAGGAAACTGGTCTGACCAGGTTATGGTTCAGACAGGATGATAAATTCCTACTGCCCGAAGCTTGTATAAACTTTGACATTTCAAAACCTTAGTTTTTCAAACACACCCTAGCGGCCCTCCCACACTTTCTTCCAAAAATAAAAATAAAAAGCAGACTTGAAATGTCAAAATCAATTGCATTTTTATGATATCGCACGATGAAAGCAAGGTTCCTGATCCTTCTAGTTATCCCTAAAGGAAATATTTCGGTGATATTATTTGGAAGGGAAAAGCGGTACATGTACATCTATACTTATACATGTATTTCAATAAATTTTGCCTGTTATGCAAATTACTCCACGTTTCCAACTATCGTTGATGCCCTAGCAAACCCAACAAACAAGACAGTAATTTCTTAAATAAACGCAAGATGTCGTGAGATTACTAGTATATTTTTTATGAATTCAAACAAAATTAAAAAAGAAATTCATCATTCACTAAAGGGTGAATGTTTGGTGCAACATGTGGTTCAATATATTAAATTTTAGGAATATTTATATTTAAGAAATTGATTGGAATTTTCACATAAAAGAAGAAATTTAATACATTAAGAACTGATAATTTTTTATAAATATATTTAAGTCCAAATGTCAAGAATATATTAAAATCTAAATATTTCTCACGTTGGACATTGAAAAGTTATGTGATTATATCTAAGTGAATCAGTAAAAAGACAGAAACATATGAACAAAAAAAATCAACCAACGCTCAACAAATCAATCTTACAATAATCACGTGATTTGTTTATCTATTCTATAAGAAACGAAAAGTAATTTTTAGCGCAATATCAGAAGAGGAAAATATATCATTGCTATTTCAGAATTATAAAAGAAACAAAAACATATACATCTTACCGCAACCAAAATAATATTTTGGGATGCACACAACCCTGCCATTGAAACACCGACACTTATTGCAATCGGAGCGGATCCAATACCCATGGGGAACGTTCCTACAATTCTTGTACTTAATTTCGAACTGGCAGTATCGCCCAATATAAAACCTGTAAAGAAATTTTGCATAAATGAATGACATCAAATAAAATAAAGTATGATTATTTTCACAAAGCATACTATTTTCTTTCTTCCAAGGCAAAACAGATTTTAAATAAAAAAAGATGACTTTAATTGAATTGAAGAGCAAAAGAAGTCTTTCTATATTTCACAACTGTTACAAAATATTAAACCGCTTTGACTTACTTTGGACATTTACAAAATGTACCGAGGACACATATACCCCCATTCTTACAGCACGAATTCACAGTACCTGTCAAAAAATAAAACATTGTACCAATTAATCAGAATCTAATAATCCGAAAAAATAGAGTTAATATATTTGATATCGCTCATAATTATAGAATGGCATACATGTATTTGTTTAAATTTCAGTTAATGGGATAGATATTTACGTTCTATAAATTAAATTCCCATGTTAGTTGAACTATATATGAAGACAAGTTCTCGTTAATTTTTTAAAAAGTTTTTATAAGAAATAGAACTTTCTTTTTCATGAGAAATATTTATTGGTGTACTACAGTTTCTCTTATTGCGAAAGTATACTTTTGAGAAAAAGGTGAAAAAAAATTGTCAAAATAGTAGATTAGTAATACGTTTTATAGGATTAAATTAATCTGAACTTTTTTATTAAATGAATCACAAAGCTCAGACTAAGAGAAGTCAGAAACTGTATACAAGAGATAAGAAAAATGGACAGACAAGCGAATTGCTTAATTTGTAAAAAATGTTATCATTTCTTTAAGTTTATCTTTGTTGAAGATGATAGGAACTATTTGTTTGTCGATTTTTATCGCTCCTTCCGCGCCGGACTGGAAAGAAATTTCACCACAACTGACCAAGATTATTTCCTGCCACGCTGCAAACTTGCCATCGCATTATTCCACCTTATTGTAAAAGTTTGATAACCTATCGCATCAAATAAATGGAAGCAGAGATTATTATAGAAACCAAAACATCCCAAAAGTGTTATTACGGGATAATGTGGGATTTGTGTAAAGGGTAAGAAATCACTGATTAAAGCCCTTAATGGTCTTCTAAGGATCAAATGGACAAAGAAATATAATTGTTTGAATCATAGGGGTCTTAAGTTGAGTTGTTAGCAAATCCACGAGTAAGCTAAAACATGCTTACTGAAGATAAAGGGTTTAACAAGAGCTGTGAAAAACATTTTATGGCGATAATCTCACTTAATTGCCTAAGTCATTTGTGATAACAATGACCCCTTTGGGTTAAGAAAATAAATAAAAATAAGTTATAATTGGATACTCTATCAAGAGAGAAAAAAATGGGAGAGATGTATTTTGCTACTCTATTGAGAGAGGGAGATAGTTGACTTACTTTGGCAAACAGCACTGTATATACTGCATAAGGTATAAAACCTGAAAGATTGAAGAAGAAAAAAAATGTTATTCTGATATATGTATCAAACAAAAAGTATTATAATGGACGAGTGTATAAAAGGCATTTTCATGAATACAAAAAATTTCTGTCATTGGTAAAATTTTAGCTGGATGTATAATTTCTAACCAAATTCAAATCACGAAAGTATGAATTCAATTTTTATCAATATACCACGAAATAATTAAGCATCGATGAAAAATGATTTTAAAGCTTGTTTTCAAGCTCCAAGATTACTCAATATATATTAAATCCAAGAGACGATGGAAGATATTACCCCCCCCCCCCCTTCCCAAAAAAAACAAAATAATTTTGCATCGATAAACAATGACTTTAAAGCTTGATTTCAAGCTCCAAGATTTATCAATATTTATTAAATCCAAGAGAGGATTGGAGATATTACCCCCTCTCCCCCTAAAAAAAACCACAAAATAAAATACCTGTATTATCGGGTTGTTTTTGATGTCCTTGTATGAAATAGTGCAATATATATATATATATTTTTAATGAGTATTTTCTTAATAAATACTGAAATAGTTTCTGATGTTCATCAAATAAATTTCTTAATAAATACTGAAATAGTTTCTGATGCTCATCAAATAAATTTCTTAATAAATACTAAAATAGTTTCTGATGTTCATCTAATATGCAACATAGTTTAAATATCAATAGTTTCTACATAAATTTATTAAAATTTCATAATGTCTTAGACATAATAAAGTTACACTTTTAATATAGTTCTCTTGTACATAGCAAACTTAAATTTAAAAAAAATCAACTCATAAGAAAATCACTTACACTATAAGGTATGAAGTTTCCATTCGGTCACGCGCACGTTGGAATACTGGAAGGCCAGGTGCTCAGCTGTTTGTATTGTCACAAGCCCCTCCTACTTTAAACAGGTAATCACAATGTGTTGGCACTTGTGATGTACTCCTAATTACAATATTTTTATAATCTCTAATTAGCCAATCTCCGTTTTCTTGACATTTACGATGAAGATAAACGGTCCTTAGAAATTTAGAATTAAGTTGTATAATTTGATAAGCCATCATGACATCCCATAATATATTTTAAAAAAATTCTGTGAAGTCACCCATTGTTACAATTCTACGTATATATTACGTATACGAATCATCCAGCACTAGTTGGATATTAAAGGATCCAACAGGCCATCAGACCTTTGGATATTCAAATATCCAACTGATGTGCATGAAACAGAAAAAACAGAAAAAAACAATGAACAAAAGAGATAAAACAATTTTAAAATGTATTTCCAGTGCACATGAAAAATAATTATTATTCCAAATTCACCACACTATTAGAAATTTCAGTGCACACTGAATCACCGTGATTACTTCGCATTTATCACATTTATCGTGTTTCAAATGCACTTCCACAGAATTAGCAATTCCTACGAATTTTGCACACTTTTATTAGAAATGTTTTCGATCTTACATTTTGAAAGCATCACTTTTTGACACATAAATACATTTTTACCTTGAATCTTAAACTACATGTACATGACTTCTTATTGCTGAATATTATTTCAGGGTCTGTTATCAGTAATTCCCTTCAGATTATCCGAGATTCATCTCTGTTTCATACTTTTCCGGCGAAATTCCAAAAACAACTTAAATAACACCGCCAATATTTAATTAACTTCTACAAATATTGTCCGAATGGAACTCCATAAGAATCCAACACTTTTCCTCGACAAACCATCATCTTAAAATAAGAAATGACAAATTCCCAACCTTTTATCAAAATTCCGTAGTTTTCTTCAGCTTTCGGTAAAAGGTATTCAAAACACCATCTGAACCTCTCTTGTTTACGTTGGATTAAAAAAAAATATTTAACAGACAGTTGCGTAGGAGAACAGAGTGACCTGTCTATACTTACTGTTAGCAACCTAGTTTCTTTTTTTCCTACCTTGTATATCGCTCTAGTCAGCAACCTTGTTCTTTCCTAATGTAATATAATGTACACATTTATTTTTTTTTTCCTCCTAATTCATATGTATTTATTTTTTCTATTTTCCTTTTGTAATGTTTATATGATTTGAAATGTTCATATTCATGCAATCTCCTACGGGGGGAAATAAAGATAGAATGAATGAAGGCTGCATTTCATTTCCGTGATTTTTAGTAATTATCAACTTTTCATTTCCGACATTTTTTAGTTTTCATTTCATACATTTTTCAGATAGTACCTTTAAAGTTGGAAAAGCCAAGACTAAAGTTGGAAAAGCCAAGACTAAAGTTGGAATTTCCAACTTTAAAGTTGGAATTTCCAACTTTAAAGTTGGAAAAGCCAAGATTAAAGTTGGAATGACCAACTTTAAAGTTGGAAAAGCCAAGATTAAAGTTGGAAAAGCCAAGATTAAAGTTGGAATATCCAACATTAAAGTTGGAATTACCAACTTTAAAACAAATATTGCGTGGCAATAATACGCTTCCGTAGCAGTATAATAAATGCGTTATCAACCGAAGTAAAAACTCGATTAGAGTACATCATTATTTTGAATCAAAATTTTGCAATAAAATAATTTAAAATGTCACTTTCACTGACTGGAAAAACCTTAAAATGCCGTTCAGGTAAATTCCGGAAATGAAAACAAAATTGTGTCGGAAATGAAATTAAAAAATGTCAGGAATGAAATTAAAAAATGTCGGAAATGCTATGCAGATTTCCGGAAATGAAATGCAGCGGATTTCAAGACTGTCCAGTACAATGAAAAGGGTTGAAATGACTTCTGCACCATGTAGTTTCCTGCTCACTATAGTCCATAAATAAAAGGGGTGTTCTATTAGGTTAACAAATGATGTTGCAAGCATTGTTAAGATGTAGACCTGCCAAAAGTTCTATGATTTTCAATCAGTTCGATACATGTACATCAAGGAAAAAAAACTGCTGTGTAAGGAAGGTACTAGTATATCAGTACATAATTTTAGGTGACCTTTTGCTATCTGTTTTCGCCTGTCGTCATAGCAGTCATACGTAAACTTTTGAACTTTTTTAGCTTCTTCTCTGGAACCACTGAACCAATTACAACCAAATTTGGTGTGCAGTTTTTATGGGTAAAGTGAAAAAAAATGTCGTAGTCCCTGCCTCTTCCCCGTGGGCCCGAGGGGTGGGACCAAAACCACCAAAATTAATGCTATTTTTAAAAATCTTCTTCACTCCTGGACATCAAAAATCGAACTGTTGGCATTATTGTAATAAGCATTGAGTCCTCTACTAAATTATGAAATTCATGGCCCCAGGATCAGGGGTTCTGATGTTGGGGCGGGGCTATATAGATCAAATAGTGAAAGTTAAATATTTTTTTGGAAATCTTCCTTTCTGCTCCATGGTATTAAACAAACTAACTAAGTACATAGTTATGATGAGCAAGAGTGCCTCTTCCAAAATTGTGGATTTCATGGCCCCAGGAGCAGAGTTTCTGGTGTAAGGGTGGAGCTCTATTGATTATATAGTGAAAATACATGAATTCTTTGACAATCTTTACCTTTGCTCCTGGGCATTATGCAAGTGATCAAAGTATATATATTTATGATGAAGAAAGGTGCATCTAGCAAAATGATTAATTTCAGGGCCTCTTGGTCAGGGGTACAGGGGGGGGGGGGC
>PRKT01000163.1:581858-598944 GCA_003671525.1 Saccostrea glomerata | reverse complement strand
GGGTAGATGCATCGCCCTGCAGACCATAATTCTGAGGCAACATGAGCCTGTAATTACCCGGCGGGGTATTTACTTATCTCACTATATATACGAGAATTCTTTCAAAACACTCTTAACAAAAAATACACAGTAAAATAAGAGACATATAATCTTCGAACCTTATCAAAATTTGCGCAAAAATCTTCCATAGTTTGAAGTTTGAAGTACGATAGATACTCTCCGAATAGTGGCTAACATGTAAACAATGTCGTTGAAAACTGGTATGCATATGAATAACAAATTTATCATACCCGCGCTAACGCGCGGTATTCAATTTGTCGGCACGGCCAGGTGTGTTATAGGACCGAAGACAGCCAAAAATATGAATTCAATGCTTAAATGATTACACTGATTACAATTGAATATTATATATGCATAATGTAATATGACTTTGTAATTTAGGTTTGACATGGAGAAGTGCAATACCACAAGTTGTATCATCATGAAAATGTAGGATTTGTTACATATTCATTATTCATAGTATAGTCCCACACTGGATCCAAAGTAAAAAAAAAAATGATTGAAAAGCGGTCGGGTTCGTTGTTCAATTTTAAATCTATGGCGGCGGTTCAAAACAAGTATCAACAAGACAAATTATCATGTAAACCTTCTCAATGCCAGTGGCTTAATAAGGGCAAGTACATAAAATTTTGTTGCACAATCTTTTTGTTTTAGACTTTATCGAGTTATTTTTAAACTGTACATTCAGCTGCCACCGCGGAATCAGAGTCCAATAAGTGAATCGCACCAATATTCTGCTCCATCATTACTGAAAGGCATAGATATTATGAGGACACTGAATAAATAGTCTTTAGAAAAATAATTTATTGAAACTATAAATTTTGCTTCTCTTATTTAAGTTTTATTTGGCTCTTTTGAGAGAAATTATCCCAGAAAGTACTTGTATTCTGTATTTAGTTTTTATCAATATACTATACAATAATGGACTCTTTTGGTGTTGAATATGGTTTGTTATTCACCAGGGAAATAACAATATTGACCGAGGCGAATATAATCTGGATTTGAATAAATAAAACAATGAAAGCTTCATGATGACTCCATTTTCATTTACACACTTCTGTCGTTGAAAATAAAAAAAATATGTGCTGAATACAATTTGTAAACTCTGTGTTTTCCATTCCGGGTTTCGCTATGTGTAATAGGGGTGGGACATTACACATATCTTTCGATACGATACATATCTTGATACATTAGCACAATATGATACGTATTTCGATATTATGATAAATAATAAAATTATACAAAAGAAATAGTATTTTATTTCATTTTTTTGTCTTGACATTAAACATGTTAAATCAACAAATTATTCTATATCAAATCATGTGCTTGGAAATTAATACTTGAAGTACATTAATTTCATTAACTAAAACTTTACAAAAACAATAACACATGTACATATTATTATTACCAAATTTCTATTAACAAGTTGATTACAAATATTTGTGTAGTTCATCAAAGAACACTAACTAAAAAGTCATTTGAAAACATCACATTTACATTATTATGAATCAATGAAAGTCTAGCCAAGTTGAGATTGCAAAAAAAAAAGTACCAGATGGACTAAAAATTAAAAAAAACAAATGTTCTGGAAACAATACTTTTTGTGTACATGTATAGCATGCTATACATACTGAACTTTTCTGGTCCAATCTTCCAAGGCTGCTTAAAAGTGAAAACGTTTTACCCCTAATCCGAAACAACTTATTAGTTCTATGGTGTGTTTTCAATATCAACACCATCTCTTTGCTTTGTACAACCCGCCATTTTCCAAGGACAGGTACTTTCATTTTCAATATTTGGATAGGTCGTTCGTGTATCGTTTCGTACCAATATTTGAATGCTTGTATCGTAAACCATATCGGTATGTATCGGTGTATCGGTATATCGTCCCACCTCTAATGTGTAAGGCGTAAAAATTGTTAAAAATAATCCTGCGGTAAGTTACTCTAACATTTATTTTGTCCCAATACATAGCTGGAAGTTTGTCTAACATTTATCTTGCTCCGATACATAGCTGGCTTCGGCCGTTGCAACCATTGTTTACAACATTGTTTGAGATGATGATTGTGACGTCATAATGCTGTTGTACGCTCTCTAAACCTATGGTGAATATGGCCTCAAATCCTATGAATATGTAATGTTATGTCCTGTTGGCTCTTGTATAGATTATACAGGGACTATTAAAAGACTATATGATAATATGCAAATCAGGCTTGGGGTAATGCTAATTGTAATGGTAATGCATTGCAATGCATTACATGATCTCAAAGTAATGCTAGTAATATGTAATGCCCTAAAATTTGCATCACATGTAATGGTAAAGTAATGCATTACTTCATAAAATCCAGTGTAATGCTGGCATTACATAGCATTACAAAACATTATTTTGCATGTTCCTATTTTAAGCAATTAAAATGTACATGGATGATGGAAATTATTGTTATTTTTTTTTTTATTAATTTACTTTCATTTTTTTTGCAAATGATAAAATTGAATAAAAAGTTAACTTGAATAAATAAAACTCTGTATCTATTTAAATACACTTTTTATTCTGTTGAAAGAACACTTAACTTACATTTAAGTCAGAGAAGTCTTTTTTTTTTTTTGAATTGCATATGTCAGATACACTAATTAATGTACACTGTAAACTAATAATTGCCGCCTTTTGAATAGCTAGAATGTCTCAAAACATACTATGCCTCTGGGTTATGTAACAATTAAAACAAAGCATTGTTTGGAGAAATGCTCCAAATTACCAGTCCTTTTCTCCTGACTGTGTTTATAAAACATTAATTGAGCAGGTCTAACTTGTACTGACCATGAAAAACCCATTGTACCAAAGAAAATAGAAGACATGCAGGCATTCTATGCTTAACAGATCAAAATGTACATCCTGTCTACTTTCTTAAAAAGTTTGTCAATGCATATATTTTTGTAGCATTTCATAGCAGGCACTAATAAAAATAGCCTATATGCTTTTATTATTAGATATTATAGGCAGGGATTAAAGTGCCCAAAAAGTAAAATTGCTTCATGACATTAATAGTTTCAGAAAAAGTGGATATTGTACATGTGTTATAAAACTGACAAATTAGATTTAAAAATTTGAATTTAACTTTCTGTGAATGTAAGTTATTGACAGTGTAATATGTACAAAAACTCAAATTTGAATTATCATTTATCATGTTTAGTTTTGAAGGCAGTGGATACATGCTTATGAAAAAAGAAATTGCAAAGTTTTGATGAATTTCTATTTTTAAAAACCTCCAAAAGTAATGGTAATGGTAATGCATTACTTTACTAAAGTAATGGTAATGTAATGCATTACTTTTAGAAAATAGAGTAATGGTAATGGTAATTTAATGCCCAAATTGTTGAAGTAATGGTAATGTAATGCATTACTTTACGATGTAATTCGCCCCAAGCCTGATGCAAATTATACATTTATTGCATGATAGTGAGGAAAATATGAAGATATATTCAGCCAAGAAATATCATATTCCCTGAGGGCTTCGCTGGAGGGGAATAAGATATTTCTTGGCTGAATATATCTTCATGTTTCCAAAACATTCATAAAATGAATTGTTTATCATACCGAAACAAGTAAAAACTTTGAAGTACATGTAAACATAAACTTTCAAATTCGGCACCACTCTCAAATTCACTAACATTTTTGACGAAAAGTTACTGAAACTCTCTGACATATCACTAAACATCATTTTTGTGACGTAAACCAGGTTATTGTGATGTCTACCACTCTCAGGAGTTTTCTTTCAACGAACGATAACTATAGTGCAGGAAATGCACTAGGTATCCAAAGAGGTAGAATATAATGAAAAGCATGCTGACGACTGTGAAATATGAAGTTTTATGGCCCAATCACATGATAATCTAGAACCAATCAGATAACGCGTTGTAAAGAATAATTATTATGAGGTATATATATTCTTCTTTAAATGAGTATTTTGTTAATATGTATATTCTAGACTCAAATGCCACGTGATGTTTTATGTCAGCTAAATATTTCATAATATTAACATCCTTGAAAGCAATGTGTAACTATATGAATACGGGTGGTTAAACCCTGATTACCTGTTCATGCCGAGTGGTTTATCTCCACATTGTTTTCTCCAAGCATTAAGTATTATTTTGATGTTTTTTTAATATATATATTTTATTAATACGCACTTTAATAAGATTTTATTTATCTATAAATTGCTAATCAATACTGATAATTATTTCTGAGAATTAACAACAGGGGATTTGAACTTTTCTATAAAAAATCATACACAGGTAAATATCAACTTCATTTAAATGCATTGTATAAGTAATAAGATATAATTTCTAAATATTTTTTAGGATATACTCAGTATATACATGTAAATACAGGTTGGTATGAGATCAAATTTGGTCATAAAAAATGTCATATGTACATGATATACTTTTGACCCAATCACATTGACATAGTGGTACACAAAAATTCATGTGAAATGAAAATTTGTATGCTAATAAAGTAATTTTTGAATCATTTCCTAAAGTCGATTTAATACCATTTACTATTCACTCATAATAATCCGCTGCATTTATAATTTTATAAAAAAAACGATTTTCATGAATTACTTTCAGGCTTACAATGAAGACGGGCAGTCACATGCTGATGCAGATACGTGTATTTTTTAAACAAAAATGAAGTTGAAAACCGAAGTGCTAGCATCATCTAGCATTAAGAGGAAAAAGCCCTGGCCAAAGATTGTCTGGATTGGTGAGGTAAGAATCAGTTACACTAAACACATGTATGGGTAGTAAGCTTTAATTCTCAAGAAGTTGACTGTTGTGTTTCTATAATTCTTGGAATTATAGGTATGATTATTCAGATAGTGGCAAAAATAAAATTAGTGTTAATTTTGTGAATACAATTAAGGAATGTTTTTAAGTTTTGTGTGAGTTATTGGTGTGTGAATCACACAGACTTGTCACGTAGGCATATTTCATGAAGCGCGCTAGCGCTTCATGAATAATATGCCTACGTGCAAGTCTGTGTGATTCACACACCAATAATTCACACTAAACTGAAAAACATTCCTTATATTTATATTTTACACATTTGGAAGCAACTAAAATATACTCATTATTTGAATTTCTCGCTGTCCTATGTCGCTGCATTTTACTAACGTCACTGCAGCCTCATTGTGACGTCACATTAACTCACGTTTCTCCTTGTATATTTCTACGCGTGAGTATACACAAAAATGACTTTCAAATCAATTTCACAGTTGGCTTACTAGAAAAACACAGCGAATGTGAATATCAATATTGAAGTCTTCAAGATATGAACATGATCATGAAATAACACCTGATACAAAGAAGCCTCAAGAGTTGTACTTACATAATACGTTTAATTAATTGTTTAATTCAAAGAATAGAGCAAAAGTATTTCTAAAAAGAGCAAAAGAGATTGAGTGAATCAAAGTACATAAACTTATATACATTATACATGAATCTCATTTTGAATGATTATTTTTGACATATTTGTGCAGGAATATGAAAGCCTCCTTCTTTTGGATGAGGATAACCATCGGATCAGTGTCCTGTACGTTCCATCTGGAAAGACCAAGAAGAGAATCACCAAGTTATCTCCCCTTATATTGAATACTGTTACAGTGCAAGCCACAAAAAATGGTTTGTATGTCAAAGTCTGGGCAAAGGGAAATTTATATTTATTTATAGCATAGTAAAATTAATATGAATTATACCATATTTGGATGTATGACTTGTAAGGTTTAAATGAATTTTAAAAGCAAACTTAAGGCAAATAAAAAGAGGTTGATGATCGACAGTCTACTTAATCACGGCAATATGGCTGACCAAGAATCACATGTCGTAATTTCAGAATTTCTACTTTGTTATTGAATTACATAAATAGACTTACAATAAAACAATATCATAAATAATTTATTAATACATGCATATATAATTAAAAAAGTTTTTATGTATTTCCTGATAATTTTAAGGTTCTAGGTGATTTATCGGAAGTTGCATTGGATTTGAAATATCAGACAACAGGGAACGCGAGATTGCGCGAGACTTCATACTGTTGCGAATCTGTTATTTATGTCTCTGATTATAGCTATACAAAAAAAATCAGAGGTCAGCACTATGTGTAAGTTTTATTATTGTAATCGTAAAATGGACTAAGCACTGTAAATGTATTATATTAAGCGTGTAGGATATTTGGCCGAAATTGACTTTTGAACACAATAGCATAGATTTGAAATAGCACAGTTCCCAATACATGTATTCTATATTATGTATACATGTGCAAGATATTTAGCCTTGTACTTTATAACCAAGCCGATAAGGAATGCAGGTTTAATATATTTATTTAGAAAAGAAAATGCAATGGCAGATCTGAGATATATACAAATACAAATAAATTATACAATATCAAAATACACATAGACAAGCAGCAATTTTTTTCATAATGCAAATAACTTCTTATAAGCTTCAAAAATAAAATTTTACTGAACTATGCCAAATTTGTTATTTTCACAGTTTTAAAACGTTAATTTCAAAAATATGAAAAATACTTAAGCTTATAAATTAGACTTCAAATAAGTAAAGGGGTACAGACTTACTGGCCAATGAAAATTGATGAGTAGAATTTATGAATGAAAACCAAATCACGAATGGGATAAAAGCAAATATGGCATAAAGTAAATCTTGGCTCAGCTAGTTCTAAAGAAAAAATATGAAAAAGATTTTCAATAAATAATCACTTTGCGACATTGAATACTGTGAAATCACTAATTTTCGTGGGGGTTTAATTTTCATTGTTTTTGAGGTATGAAGGACCCACAAATTTATGTCCACCATGAAATGTAAAATGTCATATACATAACTATTCAATCAATTCTTCATCCATGAAATTAAATCCCTTACAGTAAGTGTAAGTTTCTTTCTGCCAGAAGCGCTAAAAAGAATACACAGCCAAATGTAGTATCAGCGATTTTTTTCCACCAATTGGGAATGGGTCCGATACCAGTTCAATTGGGAAAAATAATATCGAAGAAAAATAGACAAATTTTCTCTCATTTATGCAAATGCAATGTATTTTGCGTTTATTCTAAATTAATTACCTATTACTCATTGTTTTAAAGAATAAGCAACAAGTACTTATTGTTTTTTATATCAACGTCCCATGCTTTGACATTTTCATGCTTTCAATTTGTCAAAATGTATGACACTACGCTGTCTAACCCACATGTCCCACCAAATTACGACTTTCTCTATTTTCGATTTAAGCGGAAGTGATCAATTAGTCAATTTGTACAATGTTTCATTTAACAAGAAATTCGATGTTGTCGTAGTCTGTTGCATCACAGTTGAATTGGGAAAAATTAACGGTTTTTGGCATTGGGAATGGTGCCGTTTATCGGTACCAGTTATATAAGGAAAAAAAACGCTGAGTATGTTTATAGTAACTGCTAAGTATTGAATCCTCTCTTAATTTTCGATCCGGGGTTAAAAATATACTGTAATCTGAAGCATTAATTGCTCATTTCCAAAAGGGGTATCTAGTTTTACTGTTTATTTATGGTTGAGATTGGCTGCAAGATTTTAACCCTATTCATTTTTCACAATCAATTTCCTTTTTTTATTTTCCACAAAATATCAAGTTCTTTCATAAGTTACTATTGAAAAGGAGAAGTAAGTTATTATATTGCAAAAATATTTGAATACTTTTAATAGTGATTATGGATTCTGATATTGTAGATTTAAAATATTGAATCCCTTTCAAGTGACACACCCTTGCTTTGAACAGAATCTAAAGAACAAGATTCACTTTTGCCTTATTTGGCCCTGTGAATTTCTGAAAAACTGAAACTACAAAGTTTTAGTTAACAATGCATTGAATATCACTTAGATCTTTGGTGACTGCGTATCTATAAAAAATGACATAATTTTCTGGCTAGCCAATGCATTATGAGTCACCAAATGCATCAATTTCCTCATATTCTGAAAAAGTCTACAAAGACGGCCAGTTTTTAAAGCTAGTTTTCGATTTTTAATAGAGAGCGCAAGCTCGGATCTAAAATATGCAATTACTGTATGATAGAACTGTTTCTGGGGATTAAAAGAGATGTTTTATTATTTATATACATGTAATAGAGTACGCTCATGCTAATTTTCTTCACTGAAAGTACTCAATTATACCTGTATTACATAAAAATTCAAGAACATTGCAATTTCATAAAGCCAGTTCTCCAAAACCTGGACTTTTAGGAAAAAATTTTAAATAGGATATGAAAGCACCAAATCTCTTTTATTTTAATGCTTCAAATGGAAAATCAAGTGTTGATCAATCAATTGGTATATCTACAAGGCCATTTTATGCATAAAGTGAATCGGCCTCTTTGATTAAATTATGATCCTTTTCTTAAATGAATATTATAATGCCATACATAGTGTTCCAGCTAGGGGGAAATGGAGGGGCGCTGCGCCCCGCCCTCAATCCAGTGGGCCCCTCTGCCCCTAACAAGCGCCCCTGTGTCCCTTATGAGTGACCAATATCATTCTAACTGTTTTCCTTTTAACTCATTAGAATAATTAGTGTGTTCCAAGCCAGATTACCCAAGGCTAATCAACAGTTCACACCTCCTGCCATAGACGATTACGTAATGAACTCGCACTACGGTACCTATATACTGTACACACTTTCAATTACAGGTGATTAGGTAATTACTTTGATCAATTGACAGTCTAAATTAGGGTCAAAAGCTGAAATATACTTAAAGAATGTCCAAGCTAACTGTTATTATCTAAAACAAGTGTCTTGTCTTATGGAGTTCTAAAAATAAATCAGAAAATGAAAGTAGCATGAACTATGACCTTCAATATTCTAATTATAAATTGTTGACGTTTTTTTTCCTGAAAAATGATGGAATGTAATATCTTAATAGCAAATAAACATGTATCAATAATTTTGTAAACTCTAGAACCAGAAAGATATTTAATTTACAGATATAATATAGCCTATGTAATAGTATTCATTTCATGGTAGAAGTTTAAAATCTTAACTCATCTACCACTAACTTTTTTAAAGATAAAACAAACAAGAGATATTGACATTTAATTGTAAAGTTTATAACAACTAAATAAATTTAAAAATTCAAAAAATGTTATTTAAAACTAAAAAAAATTTGTATCTATATATTTTAAACAGTTTTTCAAATAAGAAACTTAAGAATTTCTTAATTTAGTAATAGATGGTTTTCGATTGACCAAGAGTTACTTCCCGTTGGCCGCCATACTGGAGGTCCAAATGCTCATATTCCTTCATTGTTCAACCAATTTAAAATTTTTATATTTGCTATTTTGAATTAGAAATCATTATTTTTCTGAAGTATATAAATTTTTGGAAGCCTCCTTTATTTAAAAAAAATTATTTGATAAAGATTTTCCATCAAATATTTCTGCTATATTTTCTTAAACTTGGTAAGACAAAGAGGGAAAATCACTGAGTCGACCTCCAATATGGCGGCCAAAGGGAGGTAACTTTCGCTAAATTCAGGCCTATCGAAAACTATCTATTGTACTGTAATACTTAATGTGAGATACCAAATAGTTTACATGAATTATGGACTATGTGCTATATTCTATTTCTAATTAAGAATAGAAAATGATTGCAACTGATGGAAGAAAAGTCACATTAAATCCTGAGATGATCTGTAATTGAAATTTTATTAAGTTATATATATGCAGGGTTCTATACTGCTAATGCTGCTAAGGTTTACCATCAATAAGGTTAAATAAATTAATAATATTTGAAGTGATATTCATTATTATAAGAAAAGAATGAGATACGTTTATGTAAGAAAAACTCGTGAAAACGGTATGTCGCGAAAAAGTGCCCTTCTCTTGCACCCCTCCATTTTCAGATCCTAGCTGGAACACTGACACATGTATATGTTTTATTTCATTTACAGATGATTTGGCATTGTAGCTCTAAAATGTTCAAACATTTTCCAGATTTAAATACAAAAAACCAAATGACATGCAATTTTGAATTTTATTTCACAGGTCAGTATCTGATAGGATTACAAAGTAATGGAGAACTGTTTGTCTGGTTTAAAGACAAAGATATTTTAAAGACCATCCCTGGTTTAGAAGGCATTGTTTCATTGAATGATTTAAGAAAAGGTGAGAATATCTACGAGCATTGACACTGAGAACTATTGTTTTTATATCCTTGATATGAAATGGTGGGTGGTGGAGATGTCAACATTTGTTCATTTCCATCTACCTGTTTTTCTACCATTCCATCTCAACAGGGCTTGTTATCAAAATTCACAGACACATTTATGCCTAAATATTCACAATATCAGTAGTACATGCAACATAATCAGGTCAAGCACAGGCATAAAACTACCTTTAAAAGCATGTTTTAAATGTATGTATGTACATGCATTGTGTATTTTGGTTGAGAATGCATAGTACATACTGAACATTCATAGTACATACTGCACATTCAAAAGAATTTTCATTATAAATCAGGAAAATTTCTGATATTTTTAAGAAATCTTTTTTAACTGATATTTCGTTATGGAAGAAATTCTAAATGTGTTGCATGAATCAACAAAAAAAAAAACCCCAAACAATTCTTAGATCATTTATACTTTAAAATCCAAAAACATTTATGCTATATTTGTTTGATAAGAAATAATGATGCATTTATTAATTATTGTTGTACTTTTCAGAAAAAGTTAGTCTTCATGGCTCAAATGATTGCCGTAACATTCTCCTCACTGTTGGGTCGGACCAAGTTTATGTGTGGGTCATGCAGACGGGTCAGACCTTCCTCCACTCCAATGTACCAGAGGTCAAAGGTCACTGGAACCGAATCAACGTACCACATGACATACAGATGCCCCCCACCACAGAGTGTAGGGAATTGAGTGTGGAGGCTGTCTTCTTCTCTCATCAGGTACAGTAGAGGGGGGTGGCTTTCTGATTTTAAAAAAAAATTGCATACAGGTTTGTATTTATTGTTGTTTTAAATCATTATACATGTAGTAGATTACAACTTCTGAGTTTTATTATGCCCCACTTCGAAGAAGGGAGGGCATATTGCTTTGCTGCTGTCTGTCGGTCCAGTAAGTTTCCGTTCATTTTCTAAACAACTGTTGCACATACAGAAATGAAATTTGGTATACAGATTTATCAGATTAATATCTAGGTCAAGTTTTGTTTTTGGTATGATCGCACATTTTTATAAAGAGTTATGCCCCTTGGACTTAGAAATATTCCACTTATTTGCAGTTTCCGTTCATTTTCTCCACAACCGTTGCACAAACTGAAATGAAATTTGGTATACAGATTTATCAGATTAATATCTTGGTCAAGTTTTGTTTTGGGTACGATCGCATAATTTTTTCAGAGTTATGCCCTTTGGACTTAGAAAAATTCCAAGTTTTCAGAGTTATGCCCTTTGGACTTAGAAAAATTCCAATTATTTGCAGTTTCCGTTCATTTTCTTCAAGGTTGCACACAGAGGTTGCACATACAGTGGATCCTGCTTGATCCAATAGTAAATTTATCAGCCTTCTGTTATCAGAATAGCCGAATATTCGAATAGCCGATTGCTCCATTTCGAGTCCAAACAAAGATCTACAGAGGTACATGTATTGACAATACGTCGTAGCAAATTTCAAACTTGCATTTTCGTTTTGTTTGATTACTTTACCTGGCAATTCTCATAAAATAAAATGTTAAACTTTCTTATCAATTTAATGTGAAAACATTTTTCTAATAAAATGACTTAAATAAATTGTTTTTTAATAGTTATTGCCATTTTTAATCAGCACATGTTTACATTCCTTCTTCGATTGCCGCCATTTTGGAAACTGAAGTAGACTAAATGGCTGACTTTATTCTGTAATTTATTTTCCCCGGATAAATGGTACATTAATATTAACAAAAATATTAAATTGTTTTGTCCTATTTGTTTCTTTAAAATGGTTATGTATTTCATACTGTTTGTGACAATTCTCAAGCCAATTAGTCCTGTAACTATGATGCATTTCAATATCCCAGCAAATTGTCATACACAAGCTAATACATTCAATTAATATTAAAATTAAAATCAATTAAAATCTAACTTTGGAAAAAATTGCAAACAATTATAATAATTATCGAGTACATCACTGAAAATTGATTTAAATCCAAGCTGGTCATCATAACTGTATCTGGTGCATATAATTACCGCTACATTTTCAAAATTTTCATTACCGCTACATAGTCATTACCGCTACAAAAATCCTTACATTACCACTACATAAAAAAGTATACATTACCGCTACATTGCCTCTTTTGTTACCCAGCCACTTATGCGTGTACAGTACAACCTATAAATGCACAAGACCCGTTTCCCCTGCTCACCATGGGGAGATGAAAGTAGGACTTTGATTAGGATGTTTTTTATTATTAAAATCAATTTTATTTCACAAGAAAATTAAAATCAACACTGTTCATAGATAAAATTCTAAGTTTTGTCAAACGTTTTATACACTATCGCTAAAGCCTTGAAAGCCATTTGCTTGACATATTGTTGTTTTCTAAATTTATAACCATCGATAAGTAAGCCGGCATTCCCTGGATTTGTAACAAACTTCTCAGTTGTGGCCATAATGTTCAGATGATGCTAATAAGTAATTGAATTTCGACTGCAGAGTTATTTATATAAATATACTCATTCTGATTAGATAGTGAGTGAATTTTGTTGATTAGAACTCATATACCGAACCATACCTGGCTAAATCGATATGTAGCGGTAATGAGTTGTTTTTGGCTGGAAAAATGTAGCGGTAATGATCGGTCGAAAATCTGAAAAAATGTAGCGGTAATGAGTTGAAATTTTTGGCAGTGTTGTGGTAATGTTGACCTCCCACTGTATCAAAACATATCAATCTAGTGTGCTAATTATTAATACAGGGAAGGTGACTGCATGCGTTCAGCTGAACAAATCCCCTCTTTATCGTACTCAAGGGGTCAGACAGTGTAAACAAGGGCTTATCTAGGGAAGTTAGAGGTGTGAACAAAAACAATTATTAAAAAATACTATGATGGACAAAATTTTTGTATCAAATAAAACAAAATTCTGATATTTTCTGAATCTCATCAGAATATCAGGTGAAATTATTAATAAATATATAAGAAATGGTTATGTGCTCTGATATTATATTGAAATAGCCGAAATATTCGTTTAACCGCTATCCGATTAAGTGGAAGCCACTGTATTGAAATGAAATTTGATATGCAGATTTATCAGCTGAATATCTAGGTTAAGTTATGTTTTGGGTAAGATCATGCCATTTTGATTGAGTTATGCCCCTTGGACTTGGAATTCAAATTTGGGAAAGGGGGGCATGAGTGTTTTACAAACATCTCTTGTTTGATTTTAGATATTTAAGGGAATAATGGTGGGAGAGTAATAGGGGGTAAAACAAGATTTATTGCAATGTTAATGAAGAAAATCTAAGTTTTTTGAAATACTTCCATATATATACTGTAAGTTTAGGCCAAAAAATATTAATCAATAGTTTCTCAGGCCAAAAAAATCAAAATTCAATGCGGCAGGCAGGCTTTTTTTTTTTTCTTTTTTTTTATACAGGATGACAGGTTTTATACCCTTTTGAAGCCATTTGTTCAATAAAATGATAATATCTACTAATTCTTAATTTTTGTTCTCTGAAATTAGTTATGATATTTATTCAACTTCAAATAATGATATACCAAATTATTATTTAAAAGTTAATTCATTAAATACTGTAAATTTAGAAGAAATATATTGTTTTTCCAATAAAAACGTCTATCTTATCATTTCTGAAAAGGGGAATAACTCGATTTTCTTTTTCAACTTGGAAAATTAGAAAATTGAGTACTTTCCCTTTTCAATATATAAATAAAATTGATCAATGCGGCCGTTTTTGAACTGATGCGGCGGTGCCTGAGAAACTATTGATTAATTTTTTTAGGCCTTAGTTACCAACTTTTTGATATTTATTTTTGAGTTGGCTTGCGTAGCAAGCTACTCCCTGTTGACGCAGCCGTTTCAGAGCTGTAAAATTTCTCACACATTCATCAAGGTGATCCATACGCCAAACATAATAGTTCTAGCAAAAAATGCTTTGGTTTGAGTGATTGTATAAACTTAAGAGGTAAAAACTGTATAAAATTTCATACTGTAACATTATTTATGCCTTCATGCTTTTAAAGAAATTTTTGATTTAATATCTGTAGTACGATGTACATGCAATTACTGCGTATGAATATATGTTCAAGCATGTTAGGTGGATCTAATCTTCCCATCTGAAGTTTATTTATAATTGACCTAGAATACTCCCTAACACAAACACCTGCTGCTCGCATTAGCTGCAGCTAGTTGTTGTTGAAAATCTATTTTTAGAATCCAGATGTGCTGTGGGAATCTTTAACCTAATTATTCCATAACACTGACCACTTCAGCTAATGTGCTTAAATTCATTAAAGAATCCAGTCAAAATAAGGAAGGCCTTTATTGCCAACCTGTATATATAAAGGAAAAGCAATATACACTTTATTTATGAACCGAACATGGACCAGACATGTTATATTCAATCTCTTAAGATGCAAAATAAACTGAATATAGTAAGGTATGGTGCCCAGATGTATGAAAAAGCTCAATTGAATCAAGCGAGTCAACTCGCAGGCCCTTCAGGCCTTTGATTTGCAAAATAGGTATTTTGCTATTTAGACAAAGTTTTCATGTACTATATATATTATTTGCTGATAAAAATATATGCAAGAATGAAAAGTTTGCAAACAGACAGTAATCAATGGTAATCATGTGAAAATAAAGTTCTCACAAATATAAAGTAATTTATAGTACAATGAAATACTTGCGTAGTGTTTGTTTAATTGTAAGAATATATAAACATGTATGAAAGAACAAAATTTCATGAGGTGTTCATGAGTGCTGGTGAAAGATGGAAGAAACAGCCATGCCTAAAATAAAAATTAGTTTGTTTGCAGTTGCCTACCGACCCACTGAAAATGTAGCTGCAGATCTGTAGCGTTATGGTTTTATATACATGTATTTGTCTTTGACCATAACGCTACAGATCCTATAATGCAAAAAAGGTGCAATTTACGGCGCAATACTTTTTGCGCGCTTTTGGGGAGAATCTCTCCACTTTCAAGCATTGGTCAATCAATTACTTTTCACTCCCTAATTCTAGACACATTCTGTAGCCAATATGTATATTTTATACACCTCCCAACCCTTTGTAGTCGTCTCTACAAGTGATAAACTCGCTTGCTTTAAATTATTTGTTAGATTGCTGAAAATTCACTTCTAGCGACTTTATTGCCTGTGGAGACAACTATAAATGGTTGGGAGGTGGAAAAAATATACATATTGGCTACAAAATGTGTTTAGAATTAGGATGTGAAAGGTAGTTGAATGACCAATGCTTGAAAGTGGAGAAATTCTCCCCAAAAGCACGCAAAAAATATTGCGCCGTAAATTGCACCTTTTTTGCATTACAGGATCTGTAGCGTTATGGTCAAAGACAAATATATAAAACCATAACGCTACAGATCTGCAGCTACTGAAAATGCAGCCGACCCAAACTTTTTTTTAGCCATTTTGTAATTTAAATTTTTTAAAAAAATTTCATAATATTGAAACTGTTTCATTTTCAATTATTGACTTGTATTTCTCAATCAGTAGTTTATAACAAGAGTGAAGCTTACTCGTGTTTAGTAGCCACTAGGCCTATGAAAACATGGAAAGGCTCTAATATTTGTTATCTGACAAAAATCTGATTTTTTTTTTTTTTTTTTAAAAAAAAAGAAAAAAAGAATCCCCACCTACCTACCTACCCAGTCTAAAAATTATAGGTCAGCAACTGCAAACAAAGAATTTTTTAAGCTTAGCCCCATATTTTTCAATGAGGCAATGCATACCTCTCCCAGGGGTTATGTAAAATATTAGAATTGTACTAAAACTTATCATATACTGCTCTTGTATTCTGTCACATGTTTTATTTTTGGATGAACATTTCTTTTCTGTATAATCAAAATCTTTACAGTTGTTCATTCTGCCTATGTATTTCCTGTAGCAGTAAAGAGTCTTATGTGACTCAACTGAACACAAATTTCCAAAACATGTATATCATTATTGAAAGTTACCTGAGTCATTCACATATCTTGGGAAATTCCTAACAAGCAAATTGTTTTGTTTATTATAAGGATTTTTGTATGGTTTATTCTTTAATAATCTTTGATAATATAAATGTTCATTTATTAGACAAACTGGATGCAAGATTATGATGCAGATAAACCTTGAACAAAATTGTGAAATACACTGTACCTCATAAGTTCTGGCCACATGGTGGGAAGTTGGAAATTGTGAAAATTCATTATATCCCTGAAAATCTTTTTTTTTAAATTTCTGACCACTTAGCAAGCAATTTGTGTATTCTTGATGAGGATAAACTGTTATCCCTTTATCATAGATTGTATATGGTACATGTAGTGAAATTGTGTCCTTAAGGCTCAGACCCTAGTAGGGTCTAAGTTAAATTAATAAATGATTGAAATGCATTTGTTAATTAAATATTGCAAAAATTCAAAGAAAAAGAGTTTAGTGTATTAAGTTAAATTATTTTTAAGGAAACGGTAAGTATGGAACAGTTTTATGGTTGTTGAAAATAATTGAGATTTTATTTAAACTTGTTCATGCATTTTTCACATAGTATAAGCATTTTGTAATTAAGGTAAGTTTTCTGTGTAAGTTTTGACCAGCACATTCCAAATTTCCTCTATCCTTACCCAAGGAAAATGAATTCCCTTGTGATTCAGGAGATGAAGACCTAAACATTGAAGTATAAATGAAACATAAGTTCATTAAGAATTTCATACCTCATTCCATTTTCCATCCTCATTGAAATGGCACTTTATGTCAGGAGTGAACTCACAATTTATT
>PRKT01000163.1:571610-581784 GCA_003671525.1 Saccostrea glomerata | reverse complement strand
GGGGGGGGGGGGGGGGGCAAAAGAGTCACCTTTTCCTGCAGAGCACAAATTCTACAGTTACATTTTATTTGCAGATAGTGTCACTGACAAGAGGGGTGAAGAATTTGGGAATTCTGGGAAGAAATTTAAGTATAGGAGAGCAAATTTAGTAATGATGTGTAAATATAAAAAAAAAATATTAATTATTATATATCTTATGGATTTTCCTCTCATCTATGGATAAAATAGTTCGGATCACATGATTTAATCTGAATTAGCTACTTTTCAAACGTTGTTTTATTTATTACTTTCAAACTTAATATTGCAATGAGGTTGAAAAGAATCATTTTTTCTGTTTATGTAGAGTTAAATATTGACTTACGAATCACATCACTAAATGAACACATTCACAGTCAATGAATATTAGTAATTTATAAATGTATCACTATGATATAATAATTTCACATGCAATAATGAATAATCATATGATATGATCATAAATCATACAATCATTTCATATGTCATAAAGATAATATTTTTATACCACTTCCAGGGAAGTGCATTAGTAATGTATTATTTCTATGTTTTATCTAGTATTCATATGTTGGAGGAAATCTTTAAAAAATAGTATGAAGTATTCAAATACACTATGCATAAGAAATTAAGTTTTACATGTATTAAGAGTGTAATACTGGTATATGTTACAAAGTGTAAAGTGTTCCAGCTCCAGGAGATCTCTTTATATACATGTAGTTGTATTCAGTTGCAAGACTTGATTGCTATTCTATATAATATGGTATAAAGCATCCAGTGTACATGAAAATGTAATACATGTAAAGTTTACATGAAGTGATAGTTTTTGTAAATACCTGTAGTTTTAAGCTACTTGAATTGTCATTAAAGTGAAAGAACAGGATTAAGTAATAGAGTAAAAAAAGAAACAACAGAGTCAATTTCAGTGAGATTTTTGAGTGAGAATGGCTAGCAAAATAATTGTGATAAGAATGAAACATAATGAAGGAAATTCATAACATTTCTAGCAGCATTGAAGAGGGAAAGTGTATTTTTTATGGTAAAATATCCCAAAATACTTGTAGAAAGTTTGACTACCCCGAGACATGATAAGGAAAGTACTTCATAGCTAAACAGGAAAAGTTTTTTTGATTTGGTCCTTACATCACCTACCACTTCAGCTTATTTTCATGTGATGTAATAGATCATGCCTGTAATCAGTATTATAAACTTTTGTTTACAGAGCCTAGGCCATTGCTGCCAGTGTTCGTTTGTCTACAATAATGGCAGCGACGTTTGTATCATCACCCTCTTATTGCGATTTACAAGGATCGATGCCAGTCACGATGGGTAATTAATAAGTTAATAATGGCTTTGAAATCAGATACTGGTAATTTTATTAAGAAAATCAACAAAATTTCAATGAAGGTTTTCTATTCAGGATTTCTAACTTTTTTATCTTTACAATTGACACCCTTAATAAAAGCCCCCCCCCCACATTTTTGCATTTTAGAATTTTTGCAAACAAACTTCTAAAGAAACAATGTTAAAGTAAAATTAAAACTGTTTGAGCATTTTGCAGGTAATTTTTCATTGTATTTTTCAGATCTCCATCATTCCATGTGGAGTGGAATGTCATTAAGTACCCCTTCAAACACATAAATGCACGGTTCCAGCCTCTGTCATCCAGAGGGGCTATTGTGACTAAATACATCAGAAGTGGGCAGATTGTGGCGGTAGCCATGAACCAGAACAGACCAGCTCTAACCAGTCTTTTGTTTGTGTCACCTCTCACTGACACTGTTCTTGTGTCCAGCCTTAAAGGTTGTGGGGTCAAGGACAAAAGGTCACTTAGAGGAAGGTAGGGAAGAAACCCCACACATTCTGTAAACCAAACCTTTTTTCCCCACAACCAGTAGTGCTTTATAGAGAGAGATTTAGATTGCATGATTTTCAGGCATGTTTCTCTGAAAACTTGTTAAAGTTAATTTTGTTTGACATGCACATCATTTCAACTGGGTAGAGTAATTTTAAACTGCAGATAACCATAAAAAATTTGTGGCATCCATTAAAGATTTGATTTTTGGGGAAGTTCTTGGCAATGCTATGCAATAAGAGTTGCTTACAATTCAGTCATAATTACAACACACCTGTTTTTAAAATAGTTTAAGTTAACCCTAAAATTGTTCAAAACTAACAATGCTAATAATAAATGCCCACTATTGAGATACTGAATAAAATTAAATTAGCCTTTGCTTAAAAAAATCTAATAAATGACATGTGATCAATTTTGTTACAGGAGGTGTTTACAAAGATTAGTCACAAAAAGAATATTAGAAATTCACAATTTAACGGTAAAACATACTGTGAAAAATTAGATTGAGGCTTTTCTATGGATGTTTTTAGAAATTACTGGGTGGCAGATATGGCGTGGACAGCAGATGATCTGTTTCTGGTCTGTATAATGAAGAGTGGGTCAGTTTGTGTGGTCAGCCGGCTAGGAGAACCACTGATCCTCAACATTCAGGGTCAGGGCCTCAATCTGGGACCCTCGTACTATCTCCCTCTGCATCCTTTACAGATTATCAGGTAAAAGGCAAGGTGCTTTCCAGCATGTGCTTGTTTTTTTTCTAAATATGATCTGTTACATTGAATGCGTCTTAGTACAGAAGATGTAATCATGTAAAAATGACTTTAAAAAAAATGTAAATAAAATAAATTTATAAGACTGCCAGAGAGCATTTTTATTTGGGGAAGTTTTTGTTAAGTAAAGTGTTTAGATGTTGACATGAAAGAAGAGTGTTTCAGAAGCTGGATCAGTTACTTAAGTGTCTTTCTTGGTATGATAACTCAGCTGTTCCTTGAGAAATATATATTTGACAGGCATATACCAGTAATTTGCTCTGGCGTAGCACTTTATTTCAAAAGCTTTAATTTTTACAGTTTTTGTCTAGTTTTGGTATTCAGTAAAACACAAATTTGCTTATCTGTTATAATATTCAGAATTTTTTTTAACAAATCCAAGTGCAATTTTTCACTTATATCATTCCTAAAAATCTAGTAGAGCTTCAGACTCCTCAGAGATTTTTTTATACTACAGCACTGGAGAAGAAGGGAAGGTGTTTTCTGTTGATGGTAGGCCAGTCTCTCCAAGTTCCACCATATCTGAGGCGGATCACATGCGCCAACGATTTTCTGTCACCACTCATCCCGGATTACCCATAATCCTCTTCTCTGATGGCTTCATGGTCACGGTGCTCCAGATCGGTGCAGAGGTCACGTGTCTGTCACTAATGAGGGACCTGATTCTACTGTCTTCTCATCACATGCAGAAAATAATGGAACAGGAGAACATGGACCACTCTGTTGTCACGGCTTACAATCTTCCTAACCACTCAGGTTTGTGTTGTTTGCTGCAAGACACCCTAGAAAAGATAATGAAAACAAAACAACTTATAGATGGATGATAGCTTAATAAAAATGTCATAGAAATAATTTTTTATCATCTTTAAAATCGTGCGCTAATGTCTTATTAACATAAACTCTTGTTTTCATGACTTATTGTGATATTTCTATTATATAATATTTTATTCGATACTTTTATCATATAACTGCTAATCTATATTTGCTAATGAGAATTACATAACAAGGGTCATTCAATAAGTTATGCAATATAAAGTACATGTATATCATGATAAATGTTGAGGCATTTAATTTTGAAAAGTTCTATTAAAGAGCTCTTAAACGCAGAAAACTAATGAAATTTCATGTAATCCTTGCAAAGAAATTCAGAATTAAAGTAAGCATGGTCGCTACACTGAGTTAAAAACTTTATAAATGATCAATGCCAAGAAGATGAAATTAAGAGTGTATGTTAAAACTGCTTTTTACATAAATTGTTGAAGAACTTTTACCGGGATATTTAAGATATGAATTTTATACCTAGAAAAAAATATCTGTATCCCCATATAGTTTTCAGATTGATTCATTACTTTAGAAATACATTTTTTCTCATGGTATTTATTTATGCATTCCCGTGGAAATTTGTTCCAATGATTGAATGAACCTAACATCTGTGTCAGGCATTTAGTGCGAGTCTAAGATATCCGCATAAATTTCTACCAGCGGATTGAACAGAAATAGGGATTCCGTGGAATTATGACCCCGTGAAAAAAAGTACGTCTACAGTATTCAAAAGAAAAAAAGGAGAGTTTAAATATACACATCATTTACTTATCAGATGGATGAAAATAATAAAAACGTGGAATCAAAGATAAAGGTTTCATTTTATAGCAAGAGAAGCAAGGGCTCCAAACATGTTTTAGTAGTTCCGTGCATGTATTTAAAGAGGTCAGTTAGAATATGTACATACATCCAATTGGGTGACTAGCCAGGTAACTTTATGAAAGTTCAAATTGCACTAAGGGCAGTTAAACAGATTTCCTGCAAAGGAAGTCCAAAGTTCGATGACCAGGGTATTTTTCTTGTGCCTGACAATGCAGCTGTGTATTAACGTGGAGAAATAAATAAGATTTTGAAGAAAAGGAAGTTTACAGAAATTTTCAGTCACCCATATAAGCTTGATCTCAGCCATTGTGAGATCTTTTACTTCCCAAAGCACATGAAAACAATTATTGGAAGATTGCCTTTTACTCCATTATATAATCCTTTTAATTGAAAATTCAACTTATTTTCTCAATGTTTTAATCACTTGGAATTAACATGCCATGTTGACATTCAAAAGTCTTTGGATTATTATCGGTAGATTAGCGTTACACACAGAAAAAATGTGTTATCTGAGATGATCTCATTAAATAGTTTGACAGTAGCCTAGATCAATCAATTTATTTAGCTTGTTATATAGTATGAATATGAAAGATGCATAATCTGACCAAGACAATAAAGCAAAAGAGTTATTGGAATTGATTTTTGAAAAAACAAATGAAAAAAAAGTAAGGAAATATTCACATGAAGCATGTTCTCTGAAACAGTCACTTAAGTTATTCCCTTTGTCACCAAAATAGTGCAGGGACCATGAAAAGGAACAATATATGAGCATATAGGAAATAGAAAAAGGACCTTAGAGTCATCTGAATAAAGTCATAACATATTAATGATGACAAATATATATAAATGTGTCCACAAGACATACTTTAATAAAGAAGAAGAGTGAGAATGAAATTTTGATATTAAACAACCTTTTTGAAACACAGTCAAAGTTTTATTTTTTTCTCTCACACAGGTACAAAGCAAGGCAGATTACCTTTGTCAAAGAAAAAACTGTTTCGGTTTGAAGAACCGGATACCACACTGAACGGCACACTGGACAGTGAGGATACCAGTTTACTGGAACCAGAAAACCGAGGATTCGACGCCCTCAGTCACGGCAAGATCTTGTTTGCTGAGTGTGATGATGGTGTGATCGATTTAGACAACACAGCTGGAATGACAAATCTTGAGGCCATTGCCAGGCATTTTGAAGTGGCAGAAAATTCTCTCTTCACCTGCTGGAAATTGGCAGTTTCCTTCACTGATATTTGGAATACAGAGACAGATTCAACAACAAAATATGTCACCCATAATTTTGTTAAACTTTTCTCCATCATTCTAGATTTTCCAAATATGGAAGACATTCTATCCCTTCAGCAGTTGAAGCCCTCCACTGCTCAAAATCCAAGACTCTTCTTCATTGTCAACACATTTAAGAAGATAATGGAACTTTTAAGATTTGACATTATTAATCAACATCTGATGCCTCCTGCTTTAAAATTTGTTCACCATACTTTAGAACTTGTCCTTAACAACAGAGAGCTAGATGCCTCTGACCCAAGAATCAAAACCTTGTCTGGCTGCTATGCCCTCCTGAAATTTTCAGAATCAATTTTGAACAGAGTGTATGTATGGGTGCCCAAGTCCTCTTCTTCCTACACAGGTTTACCTTTAGAGGTCAGAGGTCAACAGAGACATGCCTATGAACCAGCGATTTTGATGAAGGCACATCTGTCACCAAGATCTGTTGCAAGGGAAATAATTTACACCGATCCAAGAACTCTTGGTTTGGACCAGCAAGCTCAGCTCCCAGGAAAGAGGTATTTTTTTTTAAATTTTAGATTATTTGACCGAAGGCTTGGATGTATTTATGAGATCTTTGGGCTGTAGGGTCAAGCAAGCTTTTCTGTTCACATTTTTTCTGTCTTCAATTTGTAACCTTTTTCACTTTTTTACAAATTCAACTAAACATAAAACAAAGGATCCATGCCTGAAGATAAATAAAGTTTGTTCAAATTAAAGTTCATTTCCTCTTTCAAATGGGTGATGATTAAGAAAAAGGATGAAAATATGTGAAAACTTTATTAATGTAGAATTAAGTTTTTTTTTGTGTAAAGTCCATGATCCCTGGGGTAGGATGGGCCACAATAGGCAATCAAATTATTACAAAGTAATTTATAGAACAAAAATCTTCAGGCCAAAAAAAAAAAAATCAATAGTTTCTCAGGCCAAAAGAATCAAAATTCAATGCAGCAGGAAGGCTTCTTTTTTTTTCTTTCTTTTTTTCACAGGTTGACAGGTGTTACATCTTTTTAAAGCCATTTGTTCAATAAAATGATAATATCAACTAATTTTTAATTTTTGTTCTCTGAAATTAGTTATACATGTAATATGTATTCAACCTTAAGTAATGCTATTCCAAATTTTTATTTTAAAGTTAATTCATTAAATACTGTAAATTTTGAAGAAATATATTGTTTTTCTAACATAAAAATGTCTATCTGAGCATTTCTGAAAAGGGGAATAACTCAATTTTCTTTTTCAACTTGGAAAAATAGAAAATTGAGTTATTTCCCTTTTCAATATGTCAATAAAATTGTTCAATGCGGCCGTTTTTGAACTGATGGGGCGGTGCCTGAGAAACTATTGATTAATTTTTTTTGCCTTACAAGTCTTTCTTTAATGAAGAGCAAAGCCATTATTATTCAAATTCAAACATAATAAACATGCGTTTTGTCGGACCCAAGAACCAAACTGTCTGCCTGAGGCCGTTAGACAAAACGATGTGTTAAAAAAAATTTAACAATTAAATTCATTCATTTGTTTTACTTATTGAAAAAATTTTCATGGAAAAAAAATTTTGCATGGTGTCCCTCATTGATGTCATAGCATTGTCATAGCATTGTTGTTGGGTGAAACTTGACATAAGGAATTGATAGAAAGGCATTTTGATAAGTTTCCATGAGCATTCACTTTTGAAATTGAAAAGATAATTGTTACATTTTTAGCCCCAACAGTTTAGTTATTCTGAATCACACTTACATGACCACTACTGAGAAAATTGCACACATACATGTACCTGTCTTTTTAAACTTGTACATATCACAACCCAGGGAATAGGGTTGGCCCAAAATTGCAATTAAGATATTCATTATAAGGGGCCATTTTAGACACTTATCATATATTGCTCTTTGATCTAAATTTCAACCGTAAAAGTGCATTTGATATATCATGACGGTCTTTAAATAATTTTCTCTTTAGATGAAAACTGAACAAGGTGGGACTTTACGCACGTTCCCCCTCCTCAATAAATTAATATCAGATTTTAATTATATATGTCAAAATATCCATAATTTCTGTATTTTACTTCAAGTGGAAGATTTGGAAGATTTATGTGTGATTTGTTATTGTTGTTATTATAAATGTATATTAGAATATAATTTTTCTTCATGATTGAAGTAAACGCTGAGGCTCTTTACAGAGGTCTCAAACACTCCTGTTGGTTGTATGGCTATAATTATGGATTGATTTTAATGTGCAGGGGTCAATGTTCATTTATTTGTTTTAATTTGTAAATTGTTTATTGGATCTGATTGATTCAGCCAAATTCACCATAAGGAGGAATCATTTTATATTCATTTTTGGATTTCTCATACAATTTTGTCTAATTAGACATTGATTTCAGATCTCACGTTAAAAAAAAAGTTAGTGTATAGTAAATCTGGAACAAAAATTCATAAGTGAATGATAGTTCATACAAGCTATCTGAACGTCAGTTTTACTGGGATTAATTTCACTTAAAGGTGACACTTATCATAAGTTTAAAATGCATGAGAAAAATTACAGTTTGAAATGTCTTTGCAATTATACTCCTTATCTCAGATACTGATTTTCCGAATACCAGAGACAAAGCAAAGAGAGTCTGTAGGCCCAACCACTTTGTGAACTTAATCCTAAACATGTATATATCAAAATCTCTGATGATGTATCACAGATGTTTGTTAGTCGTACCAGTACTAGACGGAAACATTAACGATTCTCCCGTCTTTCCTTTGGTAAAACTAAAGAGTATTTTATTATGATAGTGAACTGTTCATAGTACAGGCCAATTCCATTGTTTCGTAATTACATGAAGACTCCATTTAGTTTTAAACATATATTTATACCCCCCGCTTGAAAAGTGGGAGGGTATATAGTAATCGGTATTTCCGTCCGTCCGTCCGTCTGTTACGCTTTGGGGTACCCATCTCTTTTCCGCAACTCCTCTCATACCACTGAAGGTAATTTAATGAAACTTTCACAGATTCTTGATGACATATTGCCATTGTGCACCTCCTATTTTACTTTTTGATCTGACATATATTTTTGATTTTCCAGAGCAAAACATGGACACTGCCATTATATTCATATGCAAGGCGGGGGGTATCATTTAGTGAGCTCATTGCTCACAGTACCTCTAGTTTTATTAGGAGTAAATGCAAAATTTACAACATGATAATTGTAAAATTTGCATTTACATTATGATGGAGCTTGTATTACTTGAATAATGCCTTATGGTGCTGTAAATCTCTTCAAAATTATGTGGAAATACAAACTAAAACTATATCTTTATTCATTTTTATCCCCTCGTAATTGAAGGTTCGGAGGTATATAATTTTGCCTGTGTGTCTGTCAGTCTGTTTGATCGCAACAGCTTTATTCTTGTCTATAACTTTTTTTTGAAGCTGTGGTTTTCATATTTGATATTTTTTACCTTGGAGTTTGATTTTGAACAGTTGCTTCTGGGGCTTTATATTTTTCATGTATATTTCTTGTGACAGTCTTCTCCTGCGTACCATAACTTTTGAATCTTTGACCTTGACCTTAGAGTTTAACCCACTTTAAGAAAACAATATTTTTTACCTTGACCTTAGAGGTTTACCCACATTTAGGAAATCTTTAACCTTAGTCATAACTTTAAAACTTTTCATGTAAAAGTATGCCTTGAATATTTCATAGGTGTATTCCAAGTTTTGAACATCTTTAACCATGGCTAAAACTTCCGATTCTTTAGTGCTAGACCCTTTATATAACACGTACCGGTATATCTCTGGTCATAAGACCCTCCCCTGGTAAACATTAATTTTGACCTTTGACCTTGGGGTTCATTAAAAATACTTTAACTGCCACCACTTTTAAATGGTAGATTTCATAGGTATATTTACTGAGACAAGTACTATCTTTTGGAAACAAAATTTTGAATCTTTTAACCTTGATTTTGGAGTTTGACTTGCATTTTCCCCATAAGCTGCAAAACACATAGGGCATTAATGTTTAAAAAATCACATCTTATTTGTCTTTAAACTTCTGATTGTTTTATGGTTTTTCAAATTAAAATATATTAAAAAAAATTATCATTGATAAGGTCTGTGTATATGTATGTTGTTTATGTCCTTATGATAGCAATGGATTACGTAAAGCCATCATGTGTTGCCATATGGACATTGGTTATTACATGTAGCTCTGTTTGTTGTTTAACATCCCTCTCAAGCATTTCTCACTCACATGGAGACACCACCACTTGCGACATATCTGTAGCTATGATAACTGCACATTTCTAGTTGTTATTATGTGCCTGGATCAATAGATCCAGGGTGTATATTGTAATTGTCCTGTCTGTTTGTCTGTTTATCTGTCTGTCTGTTGTCAACTTTTACCTTCGCCATAACTTTTGAACCGTGAGAGTATAGAGATTTTATATATTGTATGCA
Organism: Saccostrea glomerata; assembly: GCA_003671525.1. Lineage (NCBI taxonomy): Eukaryota > Metazoa > Mollusca > Bivalvia > Ostreida > Ostreidae > Saccostrea > Saccostrea glomerata. The sequence goes on along the minus strand of PRKT01000163.1, from coordinate 571,774 downwards.
ACTATGCATACACCACTTATTAAGTTCTTTCAAATGATATCAAGGTCAATGACCTTGTGACCTTGAATGTGACCTATATGCTAAAAAAAGCTTTTTTGAACTTTGTTGCCACCGAGCGCATAGTGTTTCACAAACACATCTTGTTTTCGTATTATAAAAAAAAA
>PRKT01000163.1:546958-565966 GCA_003671525.1 Saccostrea glomerata | reverse complement strand
AAAAAAGAAAATGAATTATTGATTTAAAAATTCATATCTTTATAAGTGTTTGTACAAATATATGTGTTAAGTGAAAACAATTTGTAAATGAAAGGTAAATGGTTTCTGCATCATGCAATTAAAATTTCTCAACAAATGAGAAAGTTCATTACTAGGCCCTAGTAACTGTTTGAAATTCTGAGGATACATGTACTAATAAAACTTAGTTAGAATTCTTCAGGATTCTACAGGAATTTTTAATTTTGAAAACTTGTATTCAATTTTCATTCATTTCCCTTGATAAAGTGTATAATTAATTTTTGAAATAATTCATCTTAATATGATGGCTGATTATGGAGCTTCATTTATTTAAATGAAAGTTCGTCCAGTGATTTTAGAGAAGAAGATGAAAATGTGAAAAGGTTATGACACATTGCTCAACGCGTTATCAGCTACTGGGTTGCTTGGTTGTTATCGGACACTCGGCGCAAGAAAAGCAATGTTTAGAAAATGTGGGTTATTTTAAATTTCATATTTCAACGATAAATTTGTATTTCAGCAAATAAAGTTTGTGATCTATGACAGATAATTGATTATACTATCAGCGACAGAAAGCACAAACCAAATCACTCTCTTTCAAAAGATCTACAGCTCTTTCAAATGATATTTTACAAAAATTTCGGACTATGTCATCACATTTTAACTTCTGTAGAATTCAATATTAGTTTATTCTATTAAACAAACTGATCTATTTATTCCAAGGACACTTTAGATCAGGAAACTGAGATTAAAAGTTCAAATTAAGGGTTAGTAAACAGTCTTTTAAAACGGCTCGTTAGTTAAAAACATGTTATCTTCTACACGGTTGATGTTGCCGGATACTTCGGTTTTTCACGGGTATACGTTATTGGAAACTCAGGTTAAAAAGTTTCCTTTTGCTTCATAAATAGATTGGAAATTCCATTATAATCTGCCAATCCTTGAAAATAGCAAACGTAAAAGTTTGTTTTGATATAAATGTATATAAATAAGATTAATAATTATAAATTTATAATAGAACTACTCATCTGATTAACCATTTTTCTTGTTTTCCATTCAATATAACCTCTTGGAGACCGCTTTAGGCAGTTTCAAACGTAAATATATCATGTTTAATCAATCATAACAATTTTGCTTTAGTCTTCCGATATAGTTTACATGTATTAGGTTATTTTTGAGAAAGAAAAAAACAAGTTCAATTAATTCTTCATTCTTTTTTATACAATGTAATTTTGATAAGTAGTAGATTAAATTTAAGAGAGCCGACTGTAATTTTACTGTGTTAGAAACGCTTTAATAAGAAAAATACATATTTAATTTATTTTCCAACCGTTAAAAATACCTATTTAGGAGGAGGGGTGCTGGTTGATTCACTTCAGTTCCTCGTATGTTTAACTTTTTCAACAAAACAGTTATTTGTGTTTTCAATTACAAGGGGGGCGGGGGGTAGGCAGAGATTTTTTGCTTCAGTATAAACACCCAATAGCAATGCAAAATCCATGTCAGCCCCCCCCCCCCTCCATCCATAGCGCTATCTACACATTGAATTTGAGCACATTGCGGGATGTGACCGTTCATCAGGGGGTTATTCCTTCTTGGTACTTCATCTAACCACCCTTGAGTTTAAATTGTTTTGCATTTTTATACCAAACTGATAAATTTTTGTATTCGTATTCGAAAGGTTGTTAGTTTGAAACTCAGCGGCGACTGACCTAAGTCGATCAAAATGGGTAGCAACTGTTCCTTCGCCATGCATTCAGAAACTTGTTTGTATGTTGTTTAACTCCTCCTGAGAATTTTTCAGTCATTTGGAGACGCCATCACTTGCCGGTGGAGAGCTTAAAAATTTGTCATATACTCAGCACCTATGGCCATTGAGCAGTGAGGGATATTTTTTGTGCTAGCACCTACTGCGACGTCCCACTGTAGGATTTGAAAGGATCGACTCCTTACTTGGCGACTCTAGAGAAGACACTCTAACCACTGCGCCACGCAGGTGAACCTCGGTACCTTGATATGAAATTTAAAACTTATACCATATTTTCAAACAGGTCAAGATCATGCAGATTTTAGTGAGAAATGCCAAAAAACACTCATTTTTAAAAAATTACATATTCTTAAAGAGGCAAATTATAGCCAAAAATTAGAATTTCGCGCCAGCCACTTTAGATATTTAGATTTCATATGGATTTCTGTCGTTTCTTTGCGTTTTTCCTTAATTTATGACAACCTTTGATTCCGATAACCAAAACCGAGTTATCCAATAACAAAGTGCATTATTCAACCGTATTTCCGATAACATACTGAAAGTTAAACTCGGGCAATTTTTGCCCTTTAATTACATATTCGCAAGATTCTGAGGAAGTCTTCTTGTGGACAATAATCAACGCAAGGTAAACATAAGGATTTTGAAGTAAAAAAGCTATTTACAGCAATCCCAATCGGCGAAAAACTTGCAAAATGTAACAAATTTGACTTTTAAAGCCTTTCAAATGCTAACAAATGCTACACTATTACGTATCGAGGCTTTATTTTATATCCGTAGTCATTTCTGTTTACAAAAAGCACAATGAATATTCTCTGTTTCTATTTTAACAGAGTTTATTTAAAATAATTTACTAACCTGTCAAAAATTGTTATCAACCGAGTGTCCGATAACAACCGAGTAGCTGATAACGCGTTGAGCAGTACGTGTGATGATGACAATGATGAAGGTAACAATGACAGACACAAGACAAATTTTGATAAGAAAGCTCATTGAGCCTTTAAACACAGGTAAGAAAGAAAAAAAGAAACAGAAGACACAAGGCCACAATGCTCATTTAAGTAACTTTGTGTAGAAAATATAAGTTTTTTTTCCAATGTTCAATCGTGTGAATAAGAATGACTGCACTTAAGGACGTTATTTGGAACCTTTTCAGCTATCCATTTAAAGCTTCTGAATGGTCCCAACCTGTTAAAATCTCACTGCTCATGTATTTGATGTCAATCAACGAATTAACTAAATCTTAAAATAATTATGTGTTGTACCTACAGAGTATTAAAAAAAAATATGACATTTTCACTTTATCTTAATCATCTTGAATAATAATTGTGGACTTATAAGTAACATAAAAATAAAATAATAAGTTTACTTAACCAGCTCAGATGTTAATGATGTATCATTAGCAGTGTCTTATAAGTGGGAAAAAACTTTTATTTCAAATACTTTGATTATAATTTTGAAGTAAATTGTATTGTGATTTTGCTACAATAAACCATAATTTCATGAATTCTTTTGTAATGGCATTGATCAGAATAGCCCCATCAAGACCTTTCAACTGAAATGCAAAGTTCTTCAAATTCTTCATATCTTAATATAAGAGCTATGAAATTAGGAACTTTGGATATAGTATATTAAGACTAGAGGTATTTTAAGCAATGAGCTCACTAAATGATCCCCCGCTTCCATATGGTTATAATGGCAAAGTCCATGTTTTGCTGTGGCCGTGAAAACCCAAAATATATATGAGTCCGAGAAAAACTTCCTAACAAATTGCAGAAAACTACAACAACCACCCTAAGAACTAGCCCCAAATGTACTTAACTTGATTTTAATAATACACCCAAGCATAAATATTACCTACATGTATATACAGCGCAATACAATGAATGGCAGATTTAGAGGGGGCCCAGAGGGCCCTAGCCCCCTTTTTGCGACCAAAAATATACACAATAGATGAATCAATGTTTTTTGGTGTGACTGTGGGCTCCTACCCTGACCTAAAACTGGTTGGGCCCCCTGTTTAAAAAATTTCTGGATCCGCCACTGCTATATGTACACCATGTAATCAGCAAAATAATATCTCTTTCCTTTGAAATACCCTGAACAAAAACACAATAGTGAAAGAAGTCAACATAAACTTTAAAACGCCAATAAAATGTATGCAAGGATCTTCAATATTTTGAAGATGGAAGTAGATAGAAAAAGCATTTTTCAACGACTGACACAATGAAAGCCCATCGAACACTTGAATATCACGTGAGAAAAGTGATTATAATATCAAAGGGGTCACATGGGCCGACACTCGGTGACCTGCTAATTTAGTAGCTAACTCGAGCGAAGTTTGGGTACATTTTTTTTAAAATTAGATATGAGCCGCAACATGGCCAACATTGTCCTTTGGATATGTTTAAGTTTTAGTTAAAATACACATTCTGTGTAAATGAGCAATGGCCAAGTTGCGGCTCGATGTAAACAATGTCGTTGAAAACTGGTATGCATATGAATAACAATAGAAATGAGACAAAACTGTTAGACCCCCGTTTCAAAAGCTAGTGTCGCTCAGCATTATTTAATACTTTAATGTAATATATAAATATACCAAAACCTGCTCTTAAGATATTGTTTAATACCTATAAAACATAAATTTAATGAATTTTGGAATTTTATTTTGCGCAAAACATCGGGATCCAACTCTCATAGCTTAAGTGCAGTCATTCTTTAACTCAATCCATATTATGACCTCATTCTAGCTCGATGCAAACATGACTTTTTTACTATATTTTTCATTTAAACATTTGATCCATAAATGTTGCTCAAACTATGAATGTTAAAGGGACCTGGGCTCAGTTGCACTGCTCTTCTGTCTAATTCTTTTTAAAATCTTTATTTAGGATATAACTTCAGTTTAATGAATTGAATATACATGAAAACTCTTACAACTGAATGATTACAACTTTCTTCAAAACTTCATAACATCACATCAAACATGAGCAAGAGCTCTGTTGTAAATGTTTACATTGTAACAGTACCGGGTGTGTTCCATTTATTAACTCTGATAACATCACTGCACAACCACAGAGTGACAATACCAGTGAGTTAGTTTCACTTTCTCCATTTCTAATCTGAATTTTCTAGATTATAGTTTTAATGTTTTTCATAAATCAGAACGAATTTCCACTTTTCTTAAATTGGTTTCCTTAAAGAGCAAAGACGTGTGTCAATCAAGCACATTCCTACATATGTAATACACAATGTCATGTATAAGCAATATCAAACAAAAAGTTTTTCAACACGATTATATAATACAGTAAAACATGCTTACAGCAAACACACTTATAATGAATTGACACTTATAACAAAGTAATTTTTATTCCCCTTGGCTTATAAACATATTGGAACATTTACAGATATATTAACTCATGTTTATAACCGATCAAATTTGCCCATCCCTGGCACTTTGTAATACTGTATTATGCTGTGATATGCTCTAGCAACATAAGTCATGACATTAATCTGAAAATTCTAGAAAATATTAACTCTGAATCTATGTTCAACCCCCTGTAAGATAAACTTCTTCGAAATCTGTGACTATTGGGATATAACTAGTGAAGTCTTCTGAGTTTTACTTACAGGTCTGGGCTCCCCTGAGAAGCGTCGGTTATAGTCTGCGATCTTGTTCAGAATCTCCGTCTTCTCTGGACTTGTTTGGAGGTGTTCTTCTTCAGTAAAATGAATAAGTAGAAGAGTTACCTAAATCAGATAAAAAACTAAAGTTACTTTTTCCCGCCAAGGATATGTATGAAGTTTGCTGTCTAACTGGGACCAACAGAAGGATCAAAGCACACATGAGAAAAGATCTTTTCTTGGACTTTTTATTACCCATGCAGTCTATGACAAGTTAATTGATTAATTCATGATGATGGTCTCATGATAGGATGTCTTAGAGCCATTTAGCAATATTTAAAAGTACCGGCACCAGTACTCACCTAAAACAAGAAATCTACGGAAGTCTTAAACTTGTTAGAGTTACCTCTCTTACTAAAGGGTCATTGAAGCCTTAACTTCTCATAGAGGGAAAAATACTAATTGTAGCACCTTTTGACTATACATAATTTAATTAAGTTAACAGCAACTATTTGTTTTTGCAATTTTTAACAATTGAACAAATATTACAAAAGCTATCTATCTTAAAGTTTAAGCTTAATCTCAATTGATTTAAAAAAAATTTTATCTTGCAGATAACTACAAAGTTGTTGCCTGGTAAAAATTAATTCATTCTTAATACAGCAAAACTCGTTTAGTTCGAACACGGATATAGCGAATTCACGAATATTGCGAAGTCATTTTAGATCCCCGGCTATATAAAATTAACGAATTCCTTATATGGATACAATGTATAACAAATTACAGATAAAGCAAAGAAATTTTCTGGTCCCCATGACTTCGTTATAACAGAGTTTTACTGTATAAGTGATGATAATGTTTTGTTTATCACCTGTTGTCTACACACTGGACACCTTACAGCTCCTAACCATGTACCATGCTGCCAGTATGTGGTGATACAGGTACCTAAAAAAGTTCAATGTTCTGTTCATACTGCCCACATACTATATTTATGCCCTGTCATATACATGCATGTATATATATATTTTTTTTCAAAGGAATTGCTTTCAACTTATGTAGAAAATGGTCCAAGACCAATAGATAAGTCTAGTGGAAATGTGAAATTAAAGTTTACAACATGCCATGACCCCCTGATTTTAGCTTTAAATTATGGTAGGCTAAAGTGATGATTCTTACCACAAAAAATATGTCCACAATTGGTTTCTATTCCATAATGTGTATTTCCTAAACAAACAGGACAGTCAATTTCTCCTGGATTGGTACGGGCTCTGTCAGAAGTTTGAAGACGTTCTCTGGTGGTTCGCACATTTTCCTCACTATCTGGGTGAATATTTTGAACATTGTCACTGTAGATAATACAAAAATATATGAAAATTTCATTTTAATTAACCTTATTAAATACTACATTAAATGTTTCATTTGATTTTGATGTAGTAACAAACTATTAAATATTTGAAAAAACTTGTTTTCACATTCTACCTTAATTAATCATGTGTTAATATTGAATTTACAGTCATTAAAAAAAAAAAGGAATTACAACAAAAAACTATACAATTTCTAAATACATGTACATTCAGATCTTGTTATCTTGAGTTTTGAGATACACAGTATCCAATGATTCGAGATATCGAGGGTGAAATACTTATAGAATAAGTGATTGGGAATTCCAGATCACTTCAAGATATCCATGGTATTTGAGATGTCAGTGTTTGAGATGAAGTTTAACTGTACATGTATTTCAAATGACTGTTTAAGATATGTTTTAAATACACTTTCCCTTGCCCAATTAATTAACTTCAAGGTACTCAAAACAAAACACTCCCAGTGTTTTCATCTTACTTATTTCTGTTTATGATGTACACAACCAATGGTGCAAGAATCCCTAAAAATGCACCAATTCCATATAACACTTCGTCTCCAACTCCTTCAATTAGATGAGTACTTCTAAGGTATGACATATTTTATCTCTTGTTTCTCACAGTTCTGATGGTTTATTGGATGAAGAAAGCTAAAAGTAAACGAACATTTTAAATGTATTTTTCACTCACTACAGTAAAACACAAAAACACATTATCCAACTCCTTTCTAATATCTTCTGCTTAGATGTGTGAGTCATTTCTACGTGTCTAAACGTACACTCTTAGTACATAAAACTTGAAAGAAACAGAATCACCAAAGAAACATATTGCATCAGAGAAATATAGAATAAAAGTAGGCAAAATAAAGTTTACCAAATGATAATTGTAGCTCAGAATCTTCAATATATGGAGTGATTTTCCCCCAATTCTCAGTCTCCTAATTTAAATATAAACATAATTGATTCAACCGTTGTTCCCAACCTATGTGTTGACGAATCAATGCCGAAAGTGAAAGTAGAAGATCAGTCTAAATAAAGGAATATTTAGGAATTTGAAAAAACGTGTTTGTTTGGTTGATTTTATTTTTATGGATAAAATACTGATTTTATTATGGTAGTTTTTAAAAAAATATATATATATGGTAACGTGTTACATTAAAATCTTTAATTTATAGTCTAACGTTTCCCTATTATTTTATTGACTATTAATATCTATTGTTAGACCTATTTTCCTATTTCAAAGTCCTTTTAGCAATGTTTAACCCTTTATAATTATTTTTCAAAACTTCTAACAAATAAAATAAAACTGTGACAATAGAGTCTCTCTGGATAATAAAATATTTAGTTTATCTAAAAGTGTATTCAGTTTTCTTTTATTAGTGTCAGCTACATGTATACCGGAAGTTTACAGTTTTATCTCCCTTCTATCCACCATTTGTCAATATTTTTCTCTCAGTCCAACCCACCAAAATGGACAGAGAAGAACTATGCGATAGTCTTATCACATGGGTAAGGTTTAGTTTAGTGCTTGTTGTATTTATTTAAATATTTTTACAGAAAAAGAGATGAAATGTTTCGCGAAAGACCTATATACCAGTCAGACTGGCAGTGTATACAATTTACACCTTAATCAGCTGTTAATTTGGTTAGTTTGGACAGTCAGCACCTTAGCATTGTATTATTCGCTGTTATTAATATGAAAAACAATAAATTTAACAGGTTAGAACAAAGTGTAAATCTCAATTTGTCACACCTTTCAGAAAAATAGATCATGTCTTTTCATCAGGTCCAGTCCACTGATTGAGTCTTTCTACCTACTTGAAGTAGCTACTTCTATACCTAACTTTACCTGTCTTTGAAAATAGATTTAAATAATAATTACAGCACATCTTAAAACAGGTCAAACTTGTTGTTTATCATCCTTTGCACTTGTATATAATAATTTAGATATTAGTACAATTCTTGGTTATCCTTGGACTTTCAGTGAGGCGTGGTATTCTTGACATTACATACTTCAGAAGCACAAAGAACTACGAACTCTAACTCTTGATTCCCGCCTACATTTTGCACTCATTAAATTCAATATTAATGGCAATTTGGCCATTAAGTCTTTGTTTAATACAAAGAACAGTTCTATGGTAATTGATTAATCATTTTAATTCCAGCGCTAGATAGTAAGTTATCATTAATTCCAGTTCTTGAAAAAAGGGGGGTAGACGATATTTTCTAGTGAAATCGAACTTTCAAGGATCACCATATTTTGAAGTAGCTTTAAATATGATAAAACGCATTTCATATGTTTTTTTATGTTCTACGCAAATAAATAAAACATATATTAATTAATAAAATACAATCATTTAGTTGTAAATAGCTTTAAAATTGGTGAAAAATCAGCATTTTTTTTCGTTTTTTGTCAATAAACGTATGTTCCCCCCCGTGAAACACAAAAAGCTCTGGCATAAATTTGTAAAACGACAGTTCATATTACCTGTAAAAAGGAATTTTTGTTTCACGGGGGGGAAAGATGTTTTAAATATATTTTCCGTTTTCCGTTGATTTCTATAGTGAAAAACACAAGTTTTGCCAAAATTATAGAGTTATCTCTCATTGGTATCCCAAAAAAGTACCGTTTTATGAAAATTCATATAATTATCTATAAATATTTTGAAAATCATTCTAATATGTTAACTTTTGAAAATTGACTTAGAGGTAGGCGGGAGAACAATACTATCGTTCGTAGTTCTTTTCGTGATGATGAAATTTCATTGATTAGTCATCAAAAATAGTTTTGAATTTCGTTGTTTTGAAAGTTACCCTATTCAATATATAGTCATAATATGTTGACGGTGCGACCCTTAGGACGAGAGCAGATACTTATCCAGTTTTCATTTAGATCGGACTCGTCAAACCACACGTGACATTTGTTGCGTTTAAGACTCTGACGTCACATGACGTCCTTCGTTGCTTTACCAAACCGAAGCCTGAACAGGGCTGATTTCAATCAGCTAGTATATGACTAGTTTCTGCAATAAACAGATTATTTTCATTAAAACCAAGGCAAGTTTATTATTCGTTTAACTTTTGTTGTTATTCTCGTGAGAACGTTGCTTTAACGTTAGTGCACTAAGCGATGCATTGTAGGTCAAAATTACTGCGGCAAAAAATTCTATAGAATGAATGTGCAGTAGTCAGAATTTTCTCTTCGCCCAGGCTTTGTCGTTAGAGCTCGCAGTTACGAGCCTCGCTGCGCAACGCTTGCTGCGCTCGCTATAATATATTGTTTGAGATTAAATTTCATTGATAATTGTAAACAACAAAATAAACGAAATTTAATCCTCCACAAATATTTTTGCTTTACAATAGTTAGTGTCTTAAATTTACACAACTTTCATTCACTATCAAAGTATGCATGGGATAGTAATTAGGATGAATGTCAACGAGTGTAGTAAATGTCCTATAACAGGGTCTCTTAAGAGGTGAGGATTAAGTCATTTAATCGTAGTCAACCACAATTGAAAGTTCCTGATGTTATTCATTTCTTAAGCAATGAGAATCTATGTGCCATTTGAGAGGACTGAGGTGCTAATTACATAGTGCCGAGAATGCCACGCCTTACTGAAAGCCCAAGGACGACAGAGAATTGTTCTAATGTAAAAACTTTTTGACAGTGGAGAATGGAGAGAAAATGCATTAAAAATCACCCCAAAACAAGTTATTTAAAAAAAATAAGCTTGATGAATTTATTAAAATTTATACAGATTGGTAAGACATTTTGTACTTTGCTTTGTTATTAATTAGCTATCAGAAAATGAAGTTGAATTTAGTTTTTGATTCAAATTTGATAAATAAGAAAGTGGTCATTTTTATCAAAAAAAAAACCTTTGTCATATTCATCATCAGTGTGACTGTGGCAAGGAATACCCCCACCATATTGTGCTGTTCCTGCTTTTGGCTACAAAATACAAGTAAACCAAAAAGTAGGTAGGTTTTATTCATCTAGTCTACTTCAAGTAAGTTAGATACCTAGGTAACTATAAGTAGCCACCACAGGTAGAAATAGTCTTTGAACTGGACCTGTTATTATACTGGTATAAATATATCTTGTACAATCAATAGATTGAGCTTGAATTACCAACATGACTTCATTTCAACTAATCAATGTTGTTTTATTTAGGCTATTAAAGCATACTTTCAATCTGATTTAAAATCATGCAAAAAATTTTTTACTCTAAACTTGAAGGGCAGTTGCAATCAAAGGGGCTATGCATCAGGGCTATAAGCATCAGTTTGTTATGACCAAACTGTCACTTCTTAATTGAAATAACAAAAGAAGATCACTTTTGGTTAAATGATATTCAGCATAATGGAAAGCAATCATACTTTTCTATGCTGCAACACAGATGTCAAAGTGATGTACAATTATAATAAATTTTAAAAAGCAGCAATGCTTTTGAAAATTACCATCATGATTGTATGGAATTATGATTCTATGGGAAAAAGTACATTTACATTATATATATCTGAAATATTCTTCGTTTTCAATGTATCAGTGGTGTTCAATGAATTCATGGTATTCAATCTATCAATTTTCAAGATTCCAAAATTCAATTGACTGCAATTATATCAAGCTACAGTTACTGATTTTCACTTGAACTGTGATATATTTCAGATGCAGACATTTGACATCTCTGCATCAATCCATAATGTGGAGGATTTAATTGATGGAGTGGCAATGGCTCAAGTCCTTAATCAAATGTAAGTTGTATAGAAATGTCAAATTCTTCCTAAATTATCCTAATTTATTCAAAGTTTAAGGACACTGTAAATTTTCATGTAGGATCCGGTTTGAAAAACTGCACATGTATTTGAAACCAACAAATTAAATACTTAGAAAAATATTTCAATGTTGTTCATCAGATATATAGAAACTTGCAGAGTATGTTTAAAAATGAAAAATAAAACTATCTTCTTGAACTTGATGGAAAAGGCTGTATACATGTAACACAAATAAGGATAGGTGCGGTATATGTTTGGTATCAAATATAACATCTTGAAGAAATATGTACATAATGTGAAATCACTAATTTTCGTGGGGTTTAATTTTCGTTGTTTTCGTGGTATGAAGAGACCCACAAATTCATGTCCACCACGAAATATAAATTTTCATATGCACAACTACTCAAAAGTTCTTCATCCACGAAATCAAATCCCCACGAACCAACATTTTTTTTCTTCAACCACGAAAAGAATGAGTGCACTTAAGCAATGAGAGTTGGATCCCGATGTTTTGCGCAAAATAAAATTCCAAAATTCATAAAATTCATGTTTTATAGGTATTAAACAATATCTTATGAGCAGGTTTTGGTATATTATATTACATGAAAGTATTAAATAATGCCGAGCGACACTAGCTTTTGAGACGTGGGTCTAACAGTTTTGTCTCATTTCTATTGTTATGCATATGCATACCAGTTTTCAACGACTTTGTTTACATCGAGCCGCAACTTGGCAATTTTTCTTATTTGCACAGAATGTGTATTTTAACTTAAACTTATACATATCCAAAGGACAATGTTGGCCAAGTTGCGGCTCATATCTAATTTCTAAAAAATGTCCCCAAACTGGGATCGAGATAGCTACCAAATTAACCGGTCACCGAGCATCAACGATTGATATTATAATCACCTTTCTCACGTGACCTTCTGCTGTTCGATACGCTAACGCTTCCATTGAAAATTTCATTGTATATAAGTACTTCCAACTTCAAAGTATGGGAGATTTTTGCGCAAATTTTAATAGGGTTTGAAGATAAGATGTCTCTTATTTAACTTTATGCTTTTCATAAGGGTGTTTTGAAAGAATTCTGGTATAGACAGTGTCATTAGTGAGTGCATGTATAGGCTTACGTCGCCTCTGTATTATGGTCTGCAGAGCGAGACATGTACCACATCCCTTAACATTAGAATCATTTAATAATTGTGCACCCTAAAATCAACAAGATCTCTCTCTCTCTCTCTCTCTCTCTCTCTTCTCTATTTCAATTCGTAGTGTGAAAAAATCATATGTGCTAATGTTTACATTCCACAGCCATGCGGTTTAAATGGCTCCGCCTATTTGCGGATACCTTAGATTCGAAAGTGGTCCCGTTCAAGTTCCGGAATTTAAGGCTTTTACATGTTCTTTTCAATTACATTTTCTGTTATTATAGAAATATGTATGACAAAAAATTCTAGAAATAAATATCAAAAGCATACGCTTGCACAATTATCATAGATTAATTTAGCGATATATTGTATTGTTAAGCTTAAAATGGGTAGCCGAAAAGGTTCCAAATGACGTACCTAAGTGCACTCATTCTTTGACCCTACAAAAATATGTGATTTCACAGTATTTGTTTTATATATTCTCAGAGCACCAGACTATTTTAATGAAGGCTGGATGTCAAAGATCAAATTTGATGAAGTTAAAAACTGGAGGCTGAAGGTATTTAGAGTAAACTTGGAAGTTAATTAAGGAACTGTAACATTTGAAATAAAATCATGTAAATTATAGCAAGGCATTCAATTTCTGTTTTGAAAGATTATTTGTGAACAATTTTGTAATTTTATTTTTATTTCAGAAAAAGGAGATGTTATTTATTTTTGTCATATATCAATTTTAGTAACTTATTTTCAAAAAAAAATGTTTCCAGGTCAGCAACTTGAAAAAGATTTTAAATGGCATCTTGGAGTATAATATGGAGGTAAGTTTTATCATTAGCAATATTGGTAATTGTTAAATTTCATGAAAAACTGAATAAATGTGTATAAATACAAAACTAGAGAGGTATTATATGTTACAGTATTATAATATGTTACAATCTGAGTTAAAATTTGGATTCTGTAGAGGCCTGAGCAGTATACAATGTTTCTTCTCTTTACTTGTACAGGTTTTGGGAATCCATATACAGAATTTTCAAATGCCAGATGTCAGTGCTATTGGTGAGTGTGTCTTTTAGATAAATAAGACTTCAATCATTTCCCCATTTAAATAGCGTTTTTAGAATGACAGTAATTAACAACATGACTTGAGAAATTAAAATTTCTGACAAAGGTTAACTTTTTCATGAGATCATTAAGAATCTTGTTTCAAATAATAAAAAAAATAATTGTAGTACATGTATTTGTTATGGTAATCTCTCAGAATGATGGAACTTTTTTTTTCTTAACTTGAACCTTTACACACACTCTCTCTTTCTCTCTCTCTCTGTTGCTCTCCCTCCCTTCCCCCTTTCTCTCTCTCTCTCTCTCTCTCTCTCTCTTTCTCTCTCTCTCTTAAAATAAAAACATAAAAAATAAATGATGGGACTTTCCATTCATTTATCATCTACTTATCTTTTAAGAAGTCATCTTTTACAATGTCTGAATCTCTTTGTTAGGTGAGCGCAGTGACAAGGCAGAGCTTGGCCGACTTCTACAGCTGATCCTAGGTTGTGCCGTCAACTGTGCAAACAAAGAGGAATACATTGGGAGGATCATGTCCATGGAGGAGTCAGTACAACATGTCGTCATGAACGCTATCCAGGAGGTATAAAAGGAAATGTCAAAGATAAAAGTGGAAAGCAGAAAAAGTTTTGTTGGTTGACATAGAGCACCTGTTGCTGATCTTGACTCAAACAAAAAGGACTATGTTTGTAATCTATGTTTAATTTGATATATTTGTTTTTTTACAGCTAATGACTAAGGAGATCAGCACTGGAGTAGAGGGAGATACAGAACTAGGAGATCAGGTTTAATTCACTCTTAATTGATAATTACCTAATATGTTTTTCATAAAATATATCATAAGGAGAGCATATATATCTCAGTCTCGAGACATAGCCCTTAAATGTCCATAATATAGATTCTTTTAAAAATCAGAGATCATGTACGTTATACACAGTCAACATTATGGAAGGAGCATTGATGTGAGGGAGTTGTTTGTAAAATTTAATGTCCCTGCTTTATTTTCTAGTTAAAGCGTGCTGTTGATGATTTGAATAGTGCCTTGGAAGCCAAAGAAGAATTGACTCAGCGATGTCATGAACTGGATCAACAGGTAAAACTTAGGGTACTTTTGTTGAATGGTAATTTAAGTCTAAAGAAATGAGAAGACATTTATTTTCAGGAAAATTCTTGCATCTATATGTACGTAACTTTGAAATTTAAGATGATCAAAGAAAAGTTTAGTCTTTATTCATAGCCACAGATGATTTTACATTGATAAATGACAAATAAAATTTGTCACAATTAGAAGTTGGTTAACTGGTTTACAGTTATTTGAGTAAGAAATACTGGGAATAGTAAGTGGAATAAAAATGGTGTGAAATATGACTATTTTGTATTAGCTGTTTGCTTAACTGATTAAGAGGACCCTTTGAACTCTTATCATTCAAGTTTTATAACACCCCATTGGCAGGTTGCAGCATTGCTAGAAGAAAAACATGCATATATGACAGAAAATGAAAAGTTACAGGAACGAATCAACCAATCAGAAAACTTTGATGATTCAAGGTACTAAATTATTCTGCTTTGTATCAAATTTTTGCCGTATGGATTTTATTGCTTATAAAAAAAATGCATTTCAAATAGTTTGGGGTAGTATTCTTCTTAAGCTCTGATATAAAACATCAAGATGAGTAAGATAACAGTTAATTTGACACATGAATATTCAGAGTATTCCTATATATGTAGACTAAAGTTTTGGTATCTTAGTTAAGTCAACTGTGTTGCCACAGCAAGGGATCAAATTTTTTTTAGGAGTAAAGAAGGGAAAATCTTTAGATCTCTGTAGGAACAATAGGGAAGTAAAGGTTTTCATTAAAAAGGGGAAAATCTTTAAAAAAAAAAAAGATTTTTGCAGAAAAAAGGAAGCTAAGGTTATTTATTAAACCAGCATGGCTTATGGACTTCTTGTTTTTGTTTTCAAAAATCATTCTGTGTTGTATTGCAACTATTGTATTTTCTTTGAGTTTATTCTACCTCTATTATAAGTTATAACAAATAATTGGATTAAGATAAATACAATACAGTACAACCAAACTTATCAAATAGAAATAAATAAATCTGTTTGTAGCACCCCTGCTGGGAAAAGATTCTTTCAGCTTCAGCAGCAAGTGGAAGCCCTACAGGAGGAGAACTTTAAATTAGAGACCTGTAAGTCAATTTGATGAGGAAATATAGCTGGTGAAATATTTATTACAGTTAAATTAGAAAATCTTTTCAATGCATCAAAATCCACAGATACATATAGTTAATAACAATGCTCTGCTTTTGAGCTTTTTTTCTTGAGATTCCAATGTATGTTTTGCAATGGGTCATTCTTTACATGAGTTTTCTTGCTTGTTTCCTACAGCCAAAGATGATATGAGGATTAAATTTGATGTCCTTTCAAAAGAAATTGCTGAACTAAAACAGAAGGTTTGCTATTTAAATATATTTCCACATTTCTGTACCATAAATTATATAAGTTAACTTCATTTACACATAATTTCCTGAGTCAGCAATAATGTCAGATTAAATTCTTGCCAACAAGAATTGGTTACTTAAATGCACTTTTAATTAACAAAGAGTATGTGAAAAATGATTTTTATAGAAAAATAACACTGCTATCACATGTATTTTCTCACAAAATAAGATTAAAAGTGTATTCATCTAGTTAATTTTATAACTGAACACATACTTCAGATTATCAGATCTGTAAATAACAATGTCGTTTTTGCAATATTGGTAAAAGATTGATAGAATGTTAATGTTTTAACAGAACTCTGAGCTAACTGCGGTGGTAGATGAAGCCAGGACCCTGAAGGATGAAGTGGACGTTCTCAGACACACCTCAGAACAAGTGGTAATTCTAACGTGCACAGTCTCCTTACAAATACACTGGAATTTAAGTCCAATAAACCAACGCTTTGCTATTTTAATGTCTTCACATAATTAAATGTATGAATATGCTTTTCTTTAACATAAGTTTAGACAACCCATCCTTAGCTATTTTAATGTCTTCAAATAATCAAATATACATGTATTTAAGGATAAGTAACACAAACAAATTTTTTTCAGAAAACAATTATATTTCTCACAGATTAACATTTAAATTGGTTATATGAATAATGTTTATCAAGTATTATTGGAGAATTGTTTAAGATTTTGTCATAAGGTTAAAAATTTGTGCAAAATTTTGTATGGAATTATATAGAAAGCAAAACAAAGTCTCATATCTAATCATCAAGGAAAACCTACGATTTCTTAATAGTTCAGGGATTTATTATTTATGTCATTTCAAATCAGAATCAGTCAAAAAATATATATCAATCCATGCATCCATTTTTTGTTTGTGTTTAGTACCCTTAAATGTTTTTCATTACATTGTAACATAACTTTTTTTGTAGACGAAGTATGAAGCAATGATCGATTCTTACAAAAAGAAATTAGGTATGTGTACAATGCCTTTTGTTTTCATTTGGATCAATAGTTTAAAGTATCTTCAGACCCTGCTTCCATATTTCTTTCAGTTGCATCATTTATTTAGATAAGAGAAAAACACTTTTTATGACAGATTTACTCATATTATCTCACATATATACACATATTAAGATACAAATAAACTGAAGAAATTTTAGTGAGATAAAACTGTGTGAGAATCTTTTTTTCTTCAGAGGAACTTAGTGACTTGAGAGGTCAGGTCAAACTATTAGAGGACAAAAACACTAAATATATGCAGGAGCACTTAGAGATGGAAGAGGTATTTTTTAAATTTTGCATAACATAGCTTAATAGCTTTAGCTAAATCTTACAGTTATGCTATCAGTAGATAAATGTACATGTATTGCTCCATCAAAAAGCTAAATTTATTGAATTTTGAAATGCGTTACTCAGACAAGATGTACATTGATTATTCATTGATGAAAATTATTTTGTAGGAATTACGGAAATCTAACACAGTCAAACAGCAGCTGGAAATGTACAAGAGACAGGTTCATGAACTCCAGAGCAAAATGTCTGACGAAACAAAGCGGGCAGACAAGGCAGACTTTGAGTGTAAGAGGGCTCAGGAGAAACTGGTGGCTCTACAGCGAGAGAAGGAGGTAGAGTGTCTGGATCATGTTACTTGGTTATAAAAACTTGCAGCATTTTAAAAAGATGAAGCATAGAATGTTTTTCTATTTAGAATAGGATCATGGGAGTTTCAGTGAACTTTCATAAAATTGTTTATTAATGTAGTCAAATTGATGGAAGATGACAGTAAATGGCATAGAGCAATAATAAATTAGGTAAAAAAAAAATTGTTGTCCAAGAAACTGTTGCATCACTGCCGCATTGATGAATTTAATTCGTGTTTCAGAAAGACGAAAAACTCAATTTTCTAGTTTTGAAAGTTTAAAAATCTTCAGTTAAACATTTTAAAAAAAAAAGCTGCAATCATTGTTCAGATACCAGGGATAATTAAAAAAAAAAAGCCCAAACTCTCATTTAAAAGATTGATGGTGTGTAAATTAATGTCTATCTATATGAGTTAAATATGGTGTTATTTATTGTCGTAGAGAATAGCTACAGAGCGGGACTCTCTGAAGGAAATGAATGAAGAACTAAAGTGTACACAGCTTCAGGGTGTGGAGGGGGGTGAGCCCTCAGGCCTCACTCAGACCCCCAGGGTGGAGATGTTGTCCCTCCCACCAGAAATCAAGTAGGTTACAAGTCAAAGATACCATGTGTACATGTATATGGAAAGTAAATATGTAACATGTATTTCAGTATACTGTAGATTCTTCAATATATACGTGAAAAGTATATTTTCAAGTAATTATGCAAGATATTTTTATACAGCTAAAATACATGTAAAAACCCTTCATGAAGTGTCCATTTGTGAATTACTGATCTTTTGCTTTCCCTGGTACCCGTCTGTAAGTCATTTTGCAATATGAAGTTCTCGTGTAAAATAAGACATCTACAGCACTCTATGTGTAGTTATATGTACCGGTACATGTATTATTTTATCACAATTAGAGGTGTCATCAAAACTTTGTTATTTGTAAGATCTGTTCATGTTACACAGGGAGAAGATGCTGAGGTTGGAGCATGAGAACAAGATGTTGAGGATGAAGAGTTCCGGGTCAGAGGAGGAGGGATCTCAGGTGTTACAGTCCATGCTGGACGACGCCAACAGCCGCAAGAATGAGCTAGAGACAGAACTCAGGTCAGAACACCCCCCCCCCCCCCCCCCCCCA
>PRKT01000163.1:526343-546941 GCA_003671525.1 Saccostrea glomerata | reverse complement strand
CCCCCCCCCCCCCCCCCCTCCCCAAAACAAACTTGTAGGGGGGGGGGCAGTTTACATAATTCCATTAAATTATCCAAACCATACTTACAGATAAGGTGTACCTGTGAGATGCATGCTTTGTTTGTGCTTTGTTGAGTTAGAACAACGTACATTATTTGAGCTTACTAGATAATATTGAATTGAAATCAACTTGGAAATTAAAAAAAAAAAAAAAAGAACCTGAAAAGCATATGTATATAGAATCAATGAATTTTTTAAAATATAAATGTTGAAATATAGAAATATAATTGAACTACAGTTGGAACAAATTATTTCAAAATTAGAAAATGAATTTTCTATTATACAGAATTGCCAACCAAAGAATCATGGAGTTAGAAGCTCAGGTGGAAGACTTTCATGAGAATCAGAACACAGTGTCTAATGAAGAGGTGGCCGACATCAAGAAAAAGTTAAACGAGCAAATTCAGAGGACTCAGGAAAAAGACAATGCCCTGTCTAAAAACAAAGAGTTACAAGAAGATCTGGAAAAGAAATACAATGTACAGTCTCAGAAGGTGCAAGAGTTACAGGACTTGTTAAATAAGAAAGACAATGAAATGAAATTGATGGAGGCCCGATACAGTAAATACTTAGAAAAGGCCAGGGCGGTAAGTCACTTCTGCTTCTCTGTGGTATTTCCTTTACACTCTGTTACTTTATATAGGAGGCTTAGTAGCAAGGTTTTAAATCTGGCATTTATATTTTGTTTATATATGGAAAATATGCAAATCAGGGAATCTAGAGACATATATAGATCCAAAACAGAATGATTTCTACAGTAAATCATTGTACACTGTACTACATGTCAGGATATGTATTCCCATAAGGCTCTTAATATCTAATGTGACCTGTCAATCCTTACTTTCATATCTGCTACATGTAAATCATTCAATCTTCACACAATTCTTATTTTGTAGTCTTCTTCATACCTTTAGCACATAAAGCATACACATACACAATATATACATGAACATGTAATTTTATGTGAAAATTCCCGATTTCCTGATTAAAAAATGATGAAATATGTATGACCTTTCAATAACAAAAACAGCAAAAAAAGAAATTTACTTTAGCAATAACATTTAGAGATCTATACAATGTAAAATGAAGAAAAGATTAGTGTTTCATTTTAAAAGGCAAAGAGGTCAATTGGACATTGAGAACATTTCAGAAAGTCAAAGAAACAGGTGAAAAAGTCATGTGAAGGTCTTTTTTAGTTTGTTTTATATATCTATGAGTAAAGGTTATTCTTTCACATTTTTAGTAAGTTGTCCATGTGTCATATAATTTAGTAGATTATATCTTAATCATTTTGTTTCTTCATTTCAGTGCATGTTGTAATTAGATTTCCTTCAATTTTGCATCGATTAATTGATTGATTTTTGTTATCTGTGAGTTTAGCATGTCTGTAAGGTATGCTTTGTATTCTTCTGTTCTAATACTTCCTCCTTATAATCATCTCAGGTGTTTAAGGCAATTGACCCCAAACAAAACAGCAGCACATCCACTGAAGTTCAAGCTCTGAAAAACCAGCTCCACGAGAAGGAGAAATACATAGCTCTGATTGAGGTAAAACAAATACATAGCTCTGATTGAGGTAAAACATTGGAGAAATACATAGCTCTGATTGAGGTAAAATGAAAAAAAAATATTTAGATGAGAAAATTTTATCTATTAGTTTAAACAAAACAAAATATTTCAATAACCACTTTTGTAAAAAAAAAAAGTACTTTTTAAAGAAAAATCTGTTTAGGTAGTTTTTACTTTTGCAAATTTTTTGTCAATAATATAAGTTCCATTAAATTGAGGAGGGAGTGGGGTTTTACTTGTTTACATTGTAACCACATGGTGTGTATTGTGACCTCTAAACTTTTTCTCTGCATTTCTATTTGATTGTAATTATTTTAGAAGGCATGGTTATACATGTATTATTAATTAGGAAGAGAGAGCCTATAGAGTAAGGGGAAAGGCAATGGAAACAAATTGTTAAAGTTTTTTTGTCTATATAATTTGTCACATAGACATATTTCATGAAGCGTGCTTGCGCCTCATGAAAATTTGCCTATGTGCAAGTCTGTGTGATTCACACTTAGCTAAGCAACGTTCCTTATATTTACATTGTACATGTTTGAAAGCTCCTAAAATATACTCAATATTTGAAATTCTTGCTGCTCTATATTGTTGCATTTTTACTAATGTTGCTTTAGCCTCATTTTGATGTCAAGCTACCGCGAGTTTCTCCATGTATATTTCTGTTCTTGAATATACACGAAAGTGGTATTCAAATCAATTTCACAGATGTTTTAGTAGAAAACACAGAAAGTGTTAATATCTATGTTAATTGTGTACTTTGATGCAGAAATAAAATCATAGGAACTGTGAAGTTAAAATGTTTAAATATATAAAGTAATAGGTCACTATGTCCAAAGTGGTAATGAAATGACTTTGAAGTATGTGATAATTTTATAAAAAAAAATATATACTTGGAGAGGCCTTATATAGGCCATGCCTGATGTCCAATCCAATTATGTTATCTTACTTACATGATAAAATATTGATTAAATCAAAAATAATTTTTTTAAAAGGGGCATCTTGCATTTGCTAATTTTTTGATTCTATCCATATTTCACAAAAAAAAATATATTGATTCCTTGAATGTAGTGGGTTTTTTTTAAAGGATCATCTTGATATGAATGTAAGATTCCTCCTCTTCAACTGCTCTTGTCATACAATCAACTTTATACATATGCCATATCAATAGGACTGAAAAAAATTCTAACTGAGATATCCCAGGATTAAGGTTATACTGGATAAAAAACTCAAAGATTTAGGGGTTGGCACTCCTCAATTCAACAAATCTATGTTAATTATAGCAAAAGGATCAACTGTACTTTAAAGAGATATCAATAAAATCTTGTGTTAATAAATTTATAACTAAAGAATACATGTACTCTTACAAATCAATTTACAATTTATAAATATCAAAAGATAGAAACATCCAATTTTTTTTAGATACCAACTTCATAAAGTTGATCTGTCCAATTGCATGTTTGAAGCATGATCTTTTAATGTCTTCTTTTTGTTATGGCTAATGCCATTGTATTTTTATTCGTCAACATATGCATATAATTCACTTTTATTTCTGGACTTTTGTTGGTGGTTTATTAATGTTGATATTTGATCATGATCACCAGCATGTATTTTTCATTTGTTGTAGAAAGAAAATGAAAAAGCTAAGAGTATACGTGATCAAGAAGAAAAGTACATAGTTTCTGCCTGGTATAATATTGTAAGTATTACTGATGACCCAAAGATTCCATAAAACTTTAAGAGGGCAAACCAAGAATATTTTTTGAAATACATGTATATACACAATTATTGCAATTGATATGTATCAAAATGGCTGAATCCATCCATCATGCATCATTGATAGCAGGGGATAATTTGTTTCTGTCCATCAGTTTGTCCATCTGTCTGTCATTCTTTCAGGAGTACCATAAGCTCAGAAAAAAAACGCAATCTATGTATGAAAAGTTATCATGCTTAAATTTTCAATAAATAACTGTAGACGTACTTTTTCTATTGGGTTATAATTCCATGTAATCTCTATTTCTGTTTAATCTGTGAGTAGATTTCATAGACTCTCATTTTAAGCCCTACATGCATATTTAAAAGTACGATGGGACAATTTTTGATGGAAAATTTGTGGTAGTTTCATTGTGTAAATTAATATCACACAGAAAAAAGGACTTCTAGAGTATACAGTATCTACAAAGATTTGAAGTAAAAATTACCACTTGGTCAGTTTTGGACTGCTTATAATACAACCAAAGTGACCAAAAAGGGGGGCTTATTTTAAACAAATGCAAATTATACTCACCCAATTCCAAATACTTGTATGTATTAATGAATCACTCATTGAATAAGTGAACCGGTACAAAAGTACTTTAAAATGGGCACAAAATAGAACAAAAGTTAACACAATTTGTTATTCAGTAAGAACAGTACAATTTAGGTGTGTAGAATACAACAGTAAAAATAATGTTAATGAGAGGCATCTGAGTGACATAAATTGATTGAAAACACATTTGCTTTAATAGATCTTGACAAAACATATTTTTCTGAAAAGAGTGTTGTACCATAGTAGAAGTGAAATGAGTGGAGGACATTGATGGTTTTGTTGTTTTATGTCTAGGGCATGCAGTTGAATCGCCAAGCAGCAGAGGAGCGTTTAAACACACAAGGACAGTCATTTCTTGCCAAACAACGACAAGTGCGCACCACAAATAGAACTCAATCCATTCCAAACTCAAACGCACAGAGGTGATACAACCTGGCATGTTAGCTTGACAAACATATAGAGGGTAACGTACAGAAGAGAAGCATAGAGTAGACTCCCAGAGCATGTGTTTAGTATATGCTAATCCCCTCACCACAGGTTGTTAATCACCCAACCTAATGCCTGATTAAAGACGTACATACACACAGAATGCTGTAGGCTGCCTTGCTTCTTTAACTGTACTGCCACTTGATATAAGCCATCTAAAATTATTTTTGTCATAAACATGTATTTTGTAATCATGATACATGTATTGCTCTGTACTGCATGAAACTATGCATATAAATGAATGTCTATTTTTTCTGAACAGAGAAACTTACAACTTATGCATTGGTGATGTGATCAGTAAGGTGTATGTCATCTATTGGTGCAAGTGTTTTGTCTTTTTTTCTCAAAATGATTCTCTTAGTGCAATCTGCATTCAACTTTGGTTTTGTTTAAATAAAAATTGGTTTAAGTCTAAAAATATTAAGAATTTTTGATAAGATATAATTTTTGTAAAATGTAAAAAGGAAAAACAAAGATACTTGTACTCCCACGGGTAACTTTTAGATCCTCAGAAGTGAAACCAGTAGAGCTACAATATCATCAGAGACATCTGGTCAAATTGTGGTCTTATTACAGTTAAAATTATTGATTTTAAGCTCAAGTGCCTAAATATTTGAGATGCTTAAATTCATGTGATTAAGAGTTTTGTTTTTTACAATGAATATTTTTTCTAGAACTCTTTATATGGTAACTAAATTAGAATATATGCAGAGTGCTTTACAGTACTTTGATTCCGTGAGGGTGTAAGGTAGTGAATGCTTTCTTGTATTGGATGAGAAAGTAAGATAGTAATACATAGTCTAGCTAGATATGGTTGGGGACACATTATTAATTGATGTGCATTAGGTTGAATTTTTTTATATGAATTAAGATGAATCCTCTACTGTCGCTGTCGTTTGCACATACTTCAGGGAAATGTTTCCTTTTAAGTATTTGTCAAGCATAAATAGTATATTTGAGATATGTTTATGTAAAAATTCAATCTGTTTTGGAAAAATGTTTATTTGTTATAGATTTAATACTTGGATAGATCTAGAGTTAAGCTTTCCAAACTTTGATCAACTATTTAATTTTCTTATTTAACCATATATGTCAATTCACTGAAATATACTGGTATGTGTAAAGTTGTACATCCCTCAGTCTTGTGTCTGTCGTGTATTTCCTTCAGAATATGGACAGTTACTTCCTAAGTTGAAAATGGTTGAATGACATTAGAAACTTAAATTTCTATACAGAAAGCAAGATCTTGCATTTGATAAGTAACATTCTAGATTTCTAGAGAAAAATGAAATGAAATAGTTGTCAAGTTGCAGAGATTGAATCCCTTTATGAATTGAACAAAAGATTGAAAGATTTTCTGTAAAACAAACCATCATTTTGGCAAAACAATTTGATTGTCACTGACAGATGTACAATTTTAATTAAAATATTCTATAATCATCTTTTTTCTGTGTTTAGTGCATGAGTTGATATATAATATTACTACATTAAAATCAAAGATAATTGCTCTGTGCTGTTGACAAGCACTTGGAATAAAAGAAAATAATTCTAACAGGATATAAGTAGAAAGTTCGTATTTATGTAAAGGTAGAGGGAGACGTGTATTGTATTGTATGTTAACATTGTATGTTTGATGTACATTGTATGTTTTCTTTTTCTGGTAACACATTGTATCAATGTAGATAAAGTTATTTATACACCGTAAATACTCATCATTTGCCACGATAAGTAAGATATTAAGCAAATCAAATTATTTTCTGTAGTGTTGAACATTTCTAAAGTATGTGTATTTTAGCTCTTTTTTTTTAAATTCATGTATAACCAAAAATTCATCTGTAATTCAAAGTAGGTATGATATACAGTGTAAATGATTTGTACTCTGTCTTTTAATGATATGATTTTATCACTGTAAAACAATAATGGAGTTTATTTTCTTTGGTTTCAGTGACTTTCTGGAGTATTGATCTGACAATAAGTTGGTTTGTGTTATGTTCAGCGCTGTAGAATCTGTATAGAGCTGTATTAAGGGACACAGTCACACACTCAAACAAGTGATACAAATGTTTAGGTTGTACATGTACAATGGACTGAAAATATTCAGTCTTTTTTTGCATTCTTCTCTCTGGAGGATGGGGAAAAATCTGATCATGTTTCTTTACCAAATTTTCACAATACAGAGGAGTTTATGGAGTTTTTAAGTAAAAAGTATTTATTATATATTTATTTTAAAATGTATTACTGCCTAATGACTGTGATTGGGGAAAGGTGTAATTTATTGTTACCTCATTCTTTGAATGTAAATGTAGGCATATTGGACATGATATGATATGTTTGATAAATAAAAGGTGGAAATTTTTTTTCAATTTTGAAAAATTGAATTGTTTGCTCATTCATCTCAATGAATATCAAAGTTCAAAATATCTGATGTTTCTTTGATGTTTTAGGAGGACCTGGAATGTCAAATGTCAAAACCGTGAAGAACGTATGGAAAACAGATATTTTGAGCTATGAATTTAAGGTTGGTTTAGTACTGAAAACAAGATGTGTTTGTGATATGGTGAGGGTTAAAGTTTTTCAAATGCAAACTTCAAAGGTCAAGGTCACAATTTTTGGTACCCAAAGTAAGGTCTTGTCACAAGGAATGCGCCTGTGAAATATAATAGCCCTAGTTTTAACTGTTCAAAAGTTATGACCAAAGTTAACGTTTTTAAAAGTGGTTCAATCTGTCAAGGTCAAAAAGTTAGAAATGTTTATACCCACTGAAAGGTCTTGTCACAATGAATAAACATGTGAAGTATAAAGCTCTAGATCTAGCTCAAACTATTCAAAAGTGATGGCTAAGGTTAAAATGTGGATTTTTTTATTGTGAAAGAGGTCAAACTCGAAGATCAAGGTCAAGAGGTCAAATTTGGTGTTATCCAAATAAAGGACTTGTCACAAGGAATACACCTGTGTAAATTGAAATCCATAACCCCACCCACTCGAAAGATATGAGGTTTTTGCAAACAGATGGATGGACAGGTCAAAAACTATACAACTCCGAATCTTTTGTTACAGGAGCATAAAAAAACAATATTTTGACTGTTTCTAATCAGCTCCATGCCTCCACAGGCACTGGAAGTAAATATAAATATTGAGTATGTGCATGTATAACAAGATGTGTTTGTGAAACGCTGATGCCACAGTATGGCAAAGATTAAACTTTTCTTAAATGCAAACTTAATATATTGGTATCCAATGTAGGTATTCTTACTGGTAAAACAATTGTGAAATATGAAAAAAGCCCAAGGTTAAAGTTTTTACATAGGTACGGGAATCGTCAAGGTCAAAAGGCCAATGTAATTGGCATCCAATCTTGCCACAAAGAATACATATGTGAAGTATAGACGCCCTAGCCCCAACCCTTCAAAAGCTATAGCCACGGGTAAAAATAATAAAAGTAGGTCAAACTCCAAGGTCAATAGGTCAAAGTTCTTTATATCCAATAAAGTGTCTTCTCACAAGGATTACATATGTAAGGTATGAGAGCCCTAGCCCTTTAGTGTTCAAAGTTATGGCCAAGATTAATGTTTTTCATAAGTACGGAAAGTGTCAAGGTCAAAAGGTCAAGGTAATTGGTATCCAATGAAATGTCTTGCCACAAAAGTACGTATATGAAATATGGATGCCCTAACCCTAACCTTTCAAAAGTTATTGCCAAGATTATTTTTTCCAAATGTAGGTCAAACTCCAAGGTCAATGTCAAAGTTCTTGATATCAAATGAAAGGTCTTATCACAAGGATTGAATACGTAAAGTATGAAAGCACTAGTCCTAACCCTTTAAACGTTATGGTCAAGGTTTGCTGTTTAAAAGTAGGTCAAACTCCAAGGTCAAAGTTCTTGGTATCCAATGAGGGGTCTTCTCACAAAGATTACATATGTTAAGTATGAAAGCACTAGCCCTTTCCAAGGTCAGAACGTCAAGGTTGTTGGTATCCAATGAAAGGTCTTTCCACAAAGAATATCTTAAGTATCTACTGATCAAAAGATATGGCCAAAGTCAAAGTTTGGAATTTTTGTGTAAAAGCGGGTCAAACTCCAAGGTCGATTTTGGTGGTTTTCAAAGAAAGGTCTTGTCACAATGAATACACATGTGAAATGTGAAAGTCAAAGCTCCACTCGATCAAAAGTTATGGGCAAGGTGAAAGTTTTTGTGGACAAACAGGCAGACAGATGCGACCTGACAGAAATTATGCACCCCCGAAACTTCGTTTACGTGGGCATAAAAAAGGATTTTTTTATGTAAGCACATACTCAATATTTACATTAACTACTAGTGCGCGTGTATGCACAGGCACTTGTCTCCCATACGTATTTGGTAAAAATAAGTAGGGGTACCCCGTATACAAACAAGTGTCCGTGCATGGATGCATCAAAGAAGATCAAAAACAAATTCAAAGATGTAATCAAAATATAAGTTGAAAATTAATTCATGAATTATTAACAAAAGTAAGTAACTTGTTTATTTATTAAGGTTCATAAACCCTCTGCTCACTCATATGAAATGTTGTAATAACCTTATTGATTTTCCAAAAGAAATGTGTTTTTTAAGTAAAATACAAACAATTATAGTATAGCTTGCGGGGCAAAATTGGACAAAAAAGACCCTTCAACTTGGAATAATAGACATTTATGTCATTAAGAGTTATCTCTCTTATCAAAGTATCAATGAACCTTAAACATGAATTTAGCC
Source organism: Saccostrea glomerata (assembly GCA_003671525.1). Taxonomy (NCBI): domain Eukaryota; kingdom Metazoa; phylum Mollusca; class Bivalvia; order Ostreida; family Ostreidae; genus Saccostrea; species Saccostrea glomerata. Next base: position 537,782 of record PRKT01000163.1, on the reverse strand, counting down.
GATTAGACCCCACAACTTGCTCTTAAAAACAGAAAGCGTCTGTCACAAAATATTTTAAACTTGGTCATAATTTTTTAATGAGGAGAGATAAGGAATTCATACTGTTTAAGCAGAATTCTTAGCGAGGATTTAATTTTCGCATTATAAGCGTTATTAATGCGTTTTAGTTGTAATAGCATCTTAAGTGAGCACTTTAAAATCACCAAAATTACTTCTCGCTAAAAATAAAGTTCCGAATTTTAAGGACAAATCGCAAAATTTACGTCTCTCTAAAATTACCACTTACGAGTATATAGTATTTCTTATCTGTATCTGATGGTGATACAATATAGAGCATTCATATTTGACATCCTATCCACTGAGATACCGAATATATATTAAGGGACCATTATTTTTTTTATTTGCTTATTTTTACACCAATTCAAGTTACTTTACATAATGTGTATACAAAAGTGGCCTGTAATTCATTCGAAAAATCATTAAGAAACCAAATTTTAATTTCCCTTGACTGCAACACCGTTTGGAATACCCAGCTTTGTAAAAAAAATAATTGTGTTATTGGGATAATTGTAAAGACATTCCGCACTGATTGCTCACTGGAAAATTTAAATAACCTTGTTGATATCGTATATCATCCCCATTGATTTCAGATCAGTAGGAATTCCTTGGACACGACAATACGGGGGCTATGTGACACCGTCCTGTTGTCAGTTCGACATAGATCACTGAGATTGGAATAAGTGTTTATTTTTTCATCAGACCCATTCATTTAATGAATGAGATAAGAATGATATATCTGGGCAGCCAGTCGTGTCCCTTCTGCCCAACGTTAAATTGTAGAGGTAAAGCCCGACCTCTTTTTATTAAAGGCTTTTGAAAAATTAGACAAAAGAAAGATGTACGCGTAGGAGAAATTGTGGAACTCTTACATACACTATGAATAGGAATTTATAGACTGTTTAAAACTCCATACAACGGAGAATTATGCGTGGAAAAGACGGATTTAAATACGTTTATCTTTGGGACATGTTTATACTGGTATAAGAAAAGTTTAAAAGGAAAGTATGGGTCATTATTGACTTTTTCTTTGTGAACACTGCGCAAATGCATCAACAATTTCAGGTATATGCCCTGTTAATTCATGGAACATTTTGAATGTAGTTGTGCTAGGACATCTGTGATATTTTTGTGTTAAATGTAATTGTTTTGTGTGGTCAAGTTGTTGAGTATGAGATATGGCGACATCGCAAAACCAGGAACCAGTCACAAATGGATTCCAGAATGGCAATAGTCTCACGGAGCGTATGAATAAATATAAAGTGGATGATGAAAAAGATACAACAGAAAGTAATTCTGGAGAACAAAGTTCGCCTCTCTTTAAGGATGAGGCAGAAAGACTGAAACATTTACAGAAGATCCGGGCATCTCCTACCAGTTCAGCAGCGTCCAGGATAAGAAATAAAACCCGGAGTTACGAAGTTCTGAATCTTCAAAATGGGACTCCGACATACGACAGTCTCGGAGTGTAAATACCGAGTTCATTTAAAATTATTAAAGATGATATGCTAATGAACTTTATTTCTTTAACGTTTGGTCTCCATGAAAGATCAGTTATTGCTCACTATTATCTAAAGATATTAAACAAGGATTTAAGATCATATCAAACATTCATATGAAAAGTCTACACAATAAATTAAGCATGGGTAAAACAACGAAGTCGACGACATTTTCATACATTTTAAAATGTTTTGTACCTTGAATTGAATAGCATCTTTGTCGTCAGTTTTATCTGTCAATACTGTACTTCATGAAGTCTTACATACATGTATAAATTATCAATTACAGGGTTCAAAGCTCAGCACCAAAGATCCCATCAAGGGCAGCAGCACTAGGTAAGCTTCAAGTCTGACCACGGCGACATTATAATGACGTAATAGATTAAATGATAAAAGGCAAAAGTATATAATTCATTTCAAAATGAAGCTTCTACTGTTTATTTTATAAACTGTTTGTCTCAAACTTCGTAGAGTATATATGCTTTTACTAAGATGAGTTTGTGTCATTTACAGGAGATCTATCCCCATTAGTTATTCCAAAGGACGGCAACCTGCAGAGTTTCAGTGTGGACGAAATGGCTACATTTTTCAGGTACATGAGAGTGAATGAAGAAGTAGTTCAGAGACTTCATCGTAAGGAAATGGACGGCAGGAAGTTCGGGAAGCTCAAAGACAAAACTCTGGAAGACTTACAAATCAAAAATCCCATAATGCTTCATTTCAGGGACAGATCGAGCAAAGATCGAATCGGCTTCATGTTATAATGCCATTTACTGGAGTGGAAGTGATTATAGGGAAAATCAATTTGTGATACTTTCATAGTGCCTGATATTATTACAGATATTTACATTAATAATCATAATATATCATTTATTAACAATTCAATTTTGCTGAAGGGCGATTTTCAGCTTTACAATGAAATCGGAGTTCTGAGAGAGGTGAACGTGAAGTTTTGAAATATGCTTTTACTATATTTATAAGAGTGTTTTTTCAATATCTGTTGTATTTATACTTCATGTGAAATATTCTTCTTCTTTTTTTAAATTTGGGTATTATTTTGTGAGCTCAATGCCCCTTGTACCTCTAGTTTACATATCAGTACATCTGAGGTTTGAATATTATTTATACTTTGGTTAATATTGCAGTTTACTTTTAAGGTCATTGAATACTCGGTATACCGGTATCCTGTCTACTACTTAATGTGCATGTGTTCATAACCATTTTTCATACCTACGTCCATATATTATTCGACTTTCTTTCACTCAGAATAATTTCTGTGGAAATATCCTTTAATAGATACACGTAATACCTATGGCACGCCAAATTCACAAAAATGAGATAAACCTAGTTTCACATTTGATAAACTAGGTTTTTCGACCGTAAACTATAGTTTACAACCGATAAACCTAGTTTATCGATTGTGAAACTATGATTATCTCATTTTTGTGAATTTGGCGTGCCATAAATACCGGTAAATGCATAAAATCTAATCACACAGTCAACAATAGGAAAACCTGTTGTCAGTACAATCTTTGCAATAATATCATCTGGAGATCAGATAACATTCTTTCGTGTTGCCTTTGAAATAAAATGCTTCTTCTATACTGTAACAGTTTTATTTATTGCTTCAAAACAGATAACGTTCCTTTGCTCAGCCTGTCAAATAAAAAGCAGGTTTACATGATGATGCCTCTATGTAGATTTTTGTTTTCTTCAGATGGGAGATAACGCACATTTCTTCAAGCGATAAGTAAAGGTAAAACTAAAAGACTGGCAAAATATTGATTAAAAAGATTAAATAAAATATGCATTGTAAATGCATGTAATACGATGTTTTAAAATTCAAGAAACATTTTTTTTTCGTTGGAAGCAATTTGTACAAAGTGACATTAAAACTTAAGCATTTACAGAAAAATCAAAGTGTATCGTAATTTCTCAAATTTTGTGAATTCTGCATAACACATTGTCAGTTAAGTTCTGTTTGTTCATGTTGAGCGTTTTCAATACCCGGGGGTTGTTTTCTCCAATGTTGATTCTATAATCCTCGTAATCTTAAAACTCTTCCCCATTTATTCTATAGAAGTGAAAACAAGTTTTTGTGGTGAACAATGACAAAAATGTTGAAAGATAAAGAAACAAAGATTCTTAAACCGTTTGTTTATTTGTAAAGTCTATCTTTTAACCAAAAAATTGAAATGAGGTGAAGATAATTCCCAATTTTCCCTCAAAAGTAGAAAACTGCATAAAAGGGTGTAAGGGTTTTTTTTTTCAAAGAATACGAACTGTAGAACAATCTACTTAAGGTCATATAATGCTTCTTTTTTACGGATTTCGGTCAGCCATTGTACACTTTTCTTTGTGAAACCAATCCTCGGTTCTCTGTAAACACAAAGAGTGTGTGTGAATTTTTAAAATAAGATATTCATTCAAATATTTTAGAACATCATGTAGTTTAAAAAACGATTCTTCCACAATTTCTTTAAACATTAACATTCAACTTTTAAAAATAAACTTACACGCAATTTTGAAACTAATGCAAATTGTAATTTCTTTGGTGCTAATATAATTTTACGAAATACAATTGAAAATCTATAAAAGAGGACATCTACATCTACATCTACATATTACATCGTTCCATCAACCCTGATGATTATACGCTGGCCCTGCGTAAACGGACCTCTAAAATTTTAATTATAAAACGTATGTGAAAAAAAGGGGAAAAACAACTAAGTGCCATAGAGGGTATTAAAAAAAAAACCTAGTGCAATGAAAAACAATTTACAAAATTGTGCATGAAAAATGTGTATTTACATTGTGTTCTACTTATTTGTATAAGAGTTATGGGACAAAGTCGCATACTTTTTCAAAAATTCAGTTTTCAAAGCTTAACCAACTGATTCATTGCTGATGGTCATTTCCTGTGAGGTCCATAAGACAGAAAATTCAGATAGACATACTACACTGTAGTACCAGAGTCTGTACAAACTTCCTGCTCTACTGAGCTAGGCATCTTCCTATGACAAGACGTTCCAGAGCAAAGTGTACCGCAAGAAACTGCCCTTGGCTGCCCTATCTTCTCTTTGGATGTGTGTGTAAAGTGATCAAAAAGAAAAAAATATTCCGTTTCTGGCAAAATTTCCAAAATTACACATTGTGTTCTCTGCTTCCAGGCGCGTAGCCAGGCGTACGTTTGTACGCAAAAACGTCCACATCATTTTTGAAAAAAGGGGGGGAGAAGGAGTAATGATAATTTCATGGCTCTTAAACTTTATACATCATTTTGCAATACATAAATAAAATTCATAAATATGTTTTAAGTAAAATTAATAATTTATAAAATAAAAATAATTAAGATTTAGATTAGTGTTAAAAAATGCATGAAAATTACCATGATATTCAGTTTAAGGGGGTCAAAGATATTATATGCGCCTCTCTGAAATCAAGATTTCCCCCGGAAATTTGTTTACTACTGAGTATAGATGAGGGTTTTTTTTTTCTAAATGCATTACATTCTTATTTTGACTTTCCAATCATACAGCGATATTCGACAGAATGATCCATTCTCAATATTGAGATTTTGTACAGAAACAGAACAGGCCTCAAATATGGGTGCGTAACAAACTTGTAAAGTATAAGAGAAATGAGATCAGGAGGATTGATCATGTACATCCAAATCGTAGAAAATTCGCCCCCTCCTCCCTCCCAGTAAAATTTGCCCTGGACCCACTTTGGGCTTGAAGTCGGCCCCTAAACCCCCTGCCTACTCGGGCGTCCACATCAAAAGTACCCTGGCTACGCCTCTGGCTTCTCATACTGAAGAACAGAGTCCCATGCAATGTTATAATTAAGCACATGAGTAACTAAAAACTTAGGTCTTATTGATAGCTATTTGTGGTTTGTAGTCTATTCTACTCGCTGAACTTCATTGTTTTTTATTTTAAAGCTTTACCAGTTTGCTTCTGTTCCCCGATGACTAAGTTGATACCCGCCTTCGCAAATTAGTGTGTCATAACACATAACATGAGAAGGCCCTCGAGTAAATCCAAACACAAAAGAGGCCTACACTTATTAAAAACTGACCTCATTTCTTGAATGGTTTTCAGGCCTGACTGACTGCTTTCACGCATGCTTAGGCATGAATTCAGGTTGAACGAAGTTTCGTCACACACAATAACACGGCAGTCCTATGTATATATAAAGACCGGTAATTGGAGTAAAATGGCAGAGTTTGACAGAAGTGGACCTCATATGAACGGACACATTAACGGGGCGATGACCAACGGACACTCGGATACGGAGACGGACAAACAGAGCGAGAGCTCCACCACATCATCAACACGAAACCTCACCAGGTGAGATATACCACACCTGCGCACGTGCAGGGGGAATTTGTTTTTCAGGGACAAAAAAGTAATTTTGGTATTTACAAAACATACAGTTTTAATTTACTGTTTTTAAACGTACATGAACTGATGAAGTCAAATAAACAAAAAATTAAAACATCAATAAATTGATTTTCTTTCCCAGATGATTTTATTTATCGTTTGCGATTACAGCTGTATTTTATCGTTTTTGTGTTTTAGAAATTTAAACTTTTATGGTATATAAAATCTTTTATCCCACAACTTCCTATCTGGTAATTCAAATTGTTCAAAACCAGTCAAGCTGTGTTAGACACGATCGGAATCCAGCTAGACGGGTTCTATCTCTCAAAAGACCACTAATGGATTATTTATAGTTTTCAATACACATGCAAATTTGTCAGGACGGGGTATGCAGATGGTGTGTTCAAAAGAAAAAGGACAATATTTGTACTTGGCTCTCTATTTAAAAGTTTTTTGTTTGTAAAAACTGCACTTGTTCACTGCCTTAACCCCGACAAAGAGCGGATTGAGTGTCGTCTGTACCAGAATGAGACACGAGTATACGAGGGCTAAGGTGCACAATAACACCTTATTCTACCCCTGTTTTATTTCGGAAACAACGTGTCTGTCACCTTGACGTAATCAATGTCATCTAAACCCGCCAACAGACGATAGGAACCGATTATAAAGCTATATCTTTTCTTCATCTTTTTTTCACCAAAAAAAGCGTAAGATAAAGCTATTTCTTTTCTTCGTCTTTCTTTCACCAAAAATACAAGAATCAGCGAAATAAGTTTTAAAATAAAGTACATTTTGTACAGTGAATTACAATAGCTGTAAAAGTTCCCATACAGCGCCATATCTTCATTATCTTGTCCAATCTCTTGTAAACGGCTAAAAATGTTTTAAAGATTTTCAACGTGAAAATAAACTAATTCCAATTTTAGATCTGAAGGAACCCCAAAAATTTCTTTTTTTCTAAGATACTATGTAAATTCGACTAATTTCTTCACTATTGTTAAATAATTCTCACGCTTTCATTGCCAAAAATCTCTTCCAGACACTCACTTGATTACTTTAAGTCATAAAGCTACTTTAGAATAAATCAAATTATACCGAACAATTACCCTTTGAATGCATTAAAAAGGGTAAGATTAATTTGGTTTCGTGTAACAAAACTGTTGACTTCATTTATTACAATCATAGAGAATTACCTATATTAAAATTTGGTTTTTTCTGTTATGTTTCGTGTTCATGCCATTGTCCCAGAGCTAGAGTTGATCCATAGTATACATGTATAAGACATTGAAGTTGCGGAAGAGAACACAGCATCAAAAAATGATATGCAAACTTTATATGCAAGCTTATTCAAATGAAATTGTATATTATAAACAAAAAAGATGCTGGCAGGGTTTCATTTTATTTTATTTTTGCTGTTTATTGAAGGCGTAGAGGAAATCCCAAGTGCCCACACAATTTGGACACCATTGATTACTAATTAAATGATAAATATATAAATGAAGACTGTCAAGTCATACTATTTGTCTTTATTATGAAACAAATAGATAGGTGCAATAGATAGTCGTTAATTTACCACAATAATGCCTCCCTCGCTCATTATACGCTACGATGTAATTAAGGAATGTCATTTAACTTACGCAGACCGCTTCTCTTTGGTTTTTGTCTTGTTATTGTTAAAAAAACATGTGGATGAAAAAATAATCCACAGGGATAGGAATTTTGAAGGCGTTATTCAACAAGTAAAAATTCAAGAGAAGAGACAAATAGACTTACAGCCGTAGGATATTTGTTTACAAATTGCTTCAACACCTGATGTGAACTCTGTGGTTTTTGACATGCTTTATCCTACAATTTACATAAATGATTGATAGGAGTTAGTTTTAAAAGAGGGAAAGAAAATGGTGTTTATACACCTTTAACAACCAGACTGTGAGACAATTAGCTGATAATACTCTTTTATATTTAGCACTAAGTGTAAAAGAAGCACAGTTTAGGTGTTTTTTTTTTCAAATAAGGTGTGTATATGAATTTTTCCTTTTTCTGCAGTAGAGATCTGCCTCCAGTTCCAAAAATAGAACACCCTCCCCCACTCCCCAAGGATCCCCCTCGGACAGACAAGCTACCACCCAGAATACGAACAAGCAGACCCCCTAGCAACAGTAAGTTTATATATAGGAATGGTGTACTTTTAAATAGCATGTCACAAGATTTTGATCCGCTCCCTTTGTTTGCGATGATCTCTGTGCCCACACAAGTCTCTCTGCAATAAAAAGTCTGTATTTCTTTTAAAATATTTTTTCACAAGAAAAAATAGAGGATTTTACCTAATGTTATATCCTAAGATTGGCAAGATGGTCATAGTTTTGAAACATCTTAACATTGAAACCTTTTATTAGAATTCTTTGAAACATGCAGATATACATGTATATAGTATTTGAAATTAATTTCAACATCGATTATCTAGATCTTTGTACAAACAAGGCGATTTGTTTATGTAATATTTACTTTGGCAAAATCTTTCCAAAGGCGCAATCCCAACCAACCACAACCAAAGTAAAAAGTATCAGTACACTCTTGCACATGTCAAATTTCAGTGATGAAGATTGAAGAACTAACCTTTCCAACTATGAAATACCCGTTTCTTATGAAGAAGTACACCTATATCAAAAACAAATGCATGTATATCTCAAGATTACGCAGTTTTTGGTTTTGAAAAATTCCTTCTTTCTTTTACAGCAGTTACAAAATTCATCCCAGAAAATGAAATAACGATCCCCAAAGACGGAAACCTATCATCCTTCAACACAGAAGACATGGTGACCTTCTTCCGACATATGGGGGTCGAGGACAGAATTGTGAATCATTTACAGAGAAAAGGACTCACTGGCAAAAAATTCTCCTCCCTTAAAGACGCTGACCTGGAAACAATCGGAATCAAGAACCCCATTGTGTCGTATTTCAGGGACAGAAGCAAGCCAAGCAGCAAAAAGAACGTACCTTTTATACTGTAAAGAAAATTGTGCAAGTCAGTAAATACCCTTGTATTATATCGGCACTATTAGTCTACAGAAATGTGAAAAGTGGGTTCCGCATCCCAACTTTGGTGCTTTGATTCATGACGAGAAAAAATACATCTGAATAGTGAATACTAGTATATATAAGTGGTTTATTATAAACATTTTCCAAGATGTGCAATTCCATATATGATACATGCAATACGTTATTAGGATGGACAACAAAGAAGGCTGTCTCGTGAATATACATCTTAATTCTTGTCGATCACCAATTCATTCGATACTTGAATTAATATTATATACTTTGAACATTTTTGTGATGTCCATATTTAATGTATATTTTTTGTTATGTCCATTGATGCTATGTGCCAAAGATGCGCGTATAAATGAAATTATTTTCAAGACAGGAAAGGGACGGTTAAAGCAAAATCATACTCCACGTGTTTACACGCAAACACAAAGTATAGAAATGTTTCAAATGATTTAGAACAAGGATTTAATTCTTTAAACCATGTAATTAAGTGGCTGAATTGTATATTCTGAATGGTGTAAAACTAACAAGATTTAATTAATTCCTTGATTGCATTATAATACGACACATAATCTCCATGTCCTTTGCCTTTAAACTACATATGGATTTTATTGTAGTACATTTCTTCAGAAAATTAAATGGGACTTATGTATTTGGAAAATTTGGGAATTTCACTCAAATCATGAACTTTTCCTACAAGATTAGCCGTGCGGAAGTTCTTCTAGTACCAGGATGCATCTATGTAAACGTTTCCTCCTTGAAATCCGGCTGTGATACCTCAGTTATAAATAGCGGTGATGGAAGAAAGTGATCGAATCGTGATTCTTGTTACATATTTGCTCATTTGTTTACATGTATGATTATATATACATTATATTGTATTTTATATATAACCATATGGTATATTCTTCTAATTATATAGAGTATATTACTTAAAATATAAATTACAAACAATGCAGAATTGTTGTCTCTGATCATAAATAAAGGGTTAATTACACCGTTGATTGGAGGTACCCTTTGACTCTACTCAGGGGCGGATCCAGCAATTTTTGAAAGGGGGAGTTCCAAGTTTGTGACCCTCTAACTTCCCCCTCCCCCGACACACTCTCAAGCAAAGATTCACATTCACGTATAGAAAGATCTAAGGTTGTGCATATGATAGGCGTCGGAAGTAAATTTAAAGCGGTGGTGGGGGCTAAGCCAAGAAAAGGTAAACCCCAATTTTCAATGCCTATATTATATATATATTTGCAAAAAAGGGGGGGCTAAGCCCTCCTAGCACCCCCGGTTCCGACGCGTATCTTTGTGGTAAATAATAACTTTGTTTAACGTCTTTTTTTTTCTTTGAGAAGGTTCCCCCAGTCCGAAAAAACCAACACATTTCAAAAACTACTGAAGCCTTGAAATTGAATGGATTCGCAACATTTCCGAAGAGTACAAAGAAATCTCGTTAAGAATTTGAAAAATTGTTTAGGGGTGGGGTGCGGGTGGGGTTTAAAACAAAGCGTTACATGTTAGTTCCTTCAAAAGATATGATCAAAAACGATATATGTATAGCCAACACCGCCAAAGATCGCGGGAATATCATATTAAACATCGCATGTTACATATCATATATAAGATATATATAAACAAGCAGAATATTTTCTACCATCTACCGTTCTCCCATAAAAAAAGTAATAGTGAAGGTGAATGGAGGAAACTAAATGTTTGAGAATCTATCTATTCAATACATAAGTTAGACGTACAAATATTTATTATCCTCTCTCTCTCTCTCTCTCCACTTGGCAAAAAATAAAGGGGGTTCCAACCCCCGGACCCCCCCCTCTGGATCCGCCAATGCTACTACTATAGATTTCACAGCGGTATGGAGATCCTGGGTTTGAATCCGTTCTCTTATGTAGTGATTTCACATGGCTTTTGCAGTAAGCTGACATGGCACCCCAAAATTCTCCAGCTTCCTGCTTGTTTGATCAGATACCCAGGTCCAAACTTGTATACTTCTCGACTCTCTGTCACCAGGCAACCAAAAATAATGTAAAATGGGAAGACGAAGGATTCAAACTCTTTTCTTCAATAAAAAGTGTTTTTTACAATTGCTCTGACATTGCTGTAAAACTTGTATATATGTATACCAAAGCGGTGCTGAACTAGTAATTATAGCAAATGAAAATCCTTGAGATACGACTGATGTATGAAGAACATAAAATAATGGTGAAGTGCCCTTTGATGAACAAAGAGTGAAAGTAACTCTCAACCATAACCATCTCTGAAATAGCATTCACATAACAAAGTTTTTCAACAAGGAATGGCTTTTCTTATTCACTGTATACAAATGTATTTCATATTTTCAAAAATATTTCTCAACATGTACAACTATAAACAGTCATAAAATACTAGCTGCAATAATGTAGCCCTCTCCAATTTTTTTTTTTTTTTTGGGGGGGGGGGGG